>QRFJ01000199.1:963391-1199744 GCA_006176705.1 Cocos nucifera | reverse complement strand
TTCTCAAGACCTTATTGGATCAGGCCTTAAGATCCTTTGGATTAAGTCTAATCTAAGATCAAACAGAAAATCCCGTATGTTCTGTATGCCACCATCGAGCCGGTTCTCTCAGTAGTTGAGCTGACTTGACTGTGTATCGTTCGAACCCTATCTTCTATCTACCTGAGATAGCCAGCTCGACTGCATCCTGAGCCAGCTCGACCTTAGCCCGAGTTGGCTTGGCTACGTATCCAAGCCAGTTATCTATGTGTCAACCCCTTATCTTGGTTGATTCTTCTTCTTGGCTTTGATCCTTTGCTCCACCTTGTGCTTAGGTCTTCAGAGCACCTACCAAGTCTCCTCAAGGTCCTCACATCTAAACCTCGAGCTCCGTGTAGGGCAACATGCCACCTTCACCTAGGATAACTTCTGTCCTAGTCCTAGGTCTCATATCCATCTTAGTCTTCTAGAGCCAACACCCTGACTCCTCCTATAGCCTTCCAAGGCTTGGGAGCACCATAAATCCTAACAAAAAGGAAGAATTAAAAGATGAAGTCCAGCATGAAGAGCTTTAGTGTACAAATAAAGGTGATCCAAGGGAGGACCACAAGCTTGGTCGCTCGGTCAGGAAAGTTTTAATTCATACTCTGAAGGCACCCCATACTGAATCCTTATCAGAGAAAGGTCATCATGGCATAGAGAATAAGAGATGGTTTTAGGTATGAAAATCAGATGAGGCACTACCCTAAGCTTAGCTTCTATCCTAAATTCGGGATTTTGAAAGTTTGGATTGACTGGGCTCCTAGAATCGGTAGACCATGATACTTTCAAAGATATTTGGACTGAAATAAATTCAAAAATTCTAAAAAAATTAAAAGAAAAGAATAGTGAAATTTTGAAAGAAAGAGACAATGAAGTTTGCCTAAGAAACCCAAGAAAAACCCAAAAAATAAGTGAAAAGCAGAGAATCAAAGAAAAAAGGGCAAGAAACTAACCTAAGTCAGATGAAGAGCTTGGGGAGGCAATTGGAAAGATAGAAAGTAGTTGAAAAGGATGCCAATGGCCGAAAAATTATAGTACAGGGAGAGCAAGATGTTTGGAGGAAGTGAAGAGTGAAGGAAGGAGAGGGAGGACTCTGATGGAGATGAGAAGCTAGGGAAGAAGAAGTCTGAATATAGAGAGAAGTTCGAAATGGTTATGATTGTAGACCCTCAACCAATCCAAGCTTGCCACGTATCCCGTCCATCATGCCAATCTTTGATGCTTGATAGAGTAATAATTGCACTATACACAGAGCTCCGTGCCAGATGTGTTTACAAAGGAAGGTGACTGTTTGGATCATTCATCCATTAAGAAGCTTCGACGCCAAGAGAAAAAAGCCAAGATTTTCTCATCTCCCAAGAGTAGGAAAGCGATAAAGAACTTTGATCGCTGCTATTGTTATACTTCATTCAAAATTTGAACTTGGAAGTAAAGGGATAAGTGTTGGTGGTAAAATAATTTCCATCAAAGTCCATAGCAGTTGACCTCGATTCTGTGAAATTTGCCAATCTTCTCAATAATAATTTCATACTGTAGAACTTGTTAAAAGTATACTAAAGTCTGGCAGGACGAACTTGGGCAATAAAGAGAAATACTATTTCATTAACTTTGCTTTTTGACTTAGGATAAATAACAGGATTTTTAGCATTGAAGTCCCAACCCATCCAACCCTGACAAACAATGAATTTTGAGGATAGCCGAACTCCTTCTAGTCGAACTCCTTCCAGTCGAACACCTTTTAGCTAGACTCCTTTCAATTGAATGTCTTTCAGATGGATTCCTTTCAGTCATGCTCCTTTCAGACGAATTTCTATCAGTCGCGCTCCTTTCGGACAAACTTCTTTCTATCACATTGCTATCAATCATGCTCCTTCCGAATGAACGTCTTCCAGTCGCACTCCTTCTAAATGAACTTCTTCTAGTTAGTTGCAGATTCGCCTAGTCTATAATGCACCCATTGATTGAACTGGTCTAAAAGGACCTCATCGCCAATGCAAGTTCGGTTCCTCATTTGGAACATAAAGTAGCTACTTAACAGTCATTGAACCTTAGGGCTCTTTTGATCTATACTTCCAGCTGATCCTAAATATTTGACGAACTACTTGGAATAATTGAAATGATGCCATCAAGAAGTCTTTAAATCTCAGGAAAACTATCCTTGATTAGCCAACCAAACTTCTCCAAGTTATTGAAGGAAGCACCAATAGATTATAATCAGTCCTATCGAATCCAGTTCATCCTCTACCACTTAACGATTGATCTTCAAGTTCGATCAGTCTCAAGTTCTTCATCCCGACACACGCAAGTCTGCATATGAGTGCAAAGGTTCTACCCGAACTCCTAAGATGGATTTCCAACGAGCTAACAAGTCACGATAAATGACAACTCACTCTCCATAACAAACCTCACATGGTCCAAACGATCCACTAGAAGGTAGTTACGGCCGTTACTATCAGTTTGTTACATACTCCATCTATATAAAAGATCCTCCAAATATGTTTTCTCTCCTAAGCTAAAACTCTTTATCCTTACTTTGCTCATTTTCTTCCTGAGCACTCCATTGTTGTTGAGGTGAAGAACTAACTTGATCGTTGGAGGATCCTACCAGAGCTAATTTTGGCCAAGACTTTATCTTGTAGGTCTCGTTGACAATCCCAACCTCTCCAGCTCCAGCGATCTCTGGCATCAGCACCATTTTCTTCACCAATAAAGAAAATAAAATTGAAAGAGGAAAATATCATTTGTAAGCATTAGGACCAAGAAATTTAAGTTTGAGAGATCAAAATATGAAAAGAATAAAATTTTAAGATTTTGGGTCAATCCGTGGCTTTAACGAGTCAACTCTAGTACATATTTGTCAAGCGGCACATTCTATGAGTTGACTCATGAAGACTATGAGCCAACTCTCTTAAAGTAATAGAAGGCTATCAAAATTATAGATTTCAAGAGCTAACTCTTAAAGAGTAAGAGCTGACTCCTGAACAATAAGAGTTGACTCCTGAATAATAAGAGTGAAGGAAATCCATCTGGCATACAAGATTAAAATTGAAATGTAATGAAATAAAATCAAATTGAAACATGCATATAGGTATAAGGTCGCATCTCAAAAATAGGATGATCCCTCATAGTTAAGATTAAGAATAAAAACAAAACAAGATTTGATATTCACCTTGTGCGGGTAGACCTTCACTGTGATTTGATGATCGTGGATGCCTTCATGAGTTTCTTTCAAAGCGTGTCTGGCCTCTATAGGTATCCACATAGGAATGGCTTAGGATGTTCTCAGATTCTTGATCTTTCTTCTCTAAGAAAAATCAGCACACTGGAATATTAGATTCGGCCACCACACCTCCTCCTTTTGTGCATGAGGGATGGGTGTAAGAAAGGAAGGAAGAGCATGAGATTGAGAGAGGGGGTGCAAATCAATCCTTAGCATGAGATTGATTCTTATCACAACCCCTTTGGGTTTAAGAATTTAAATAGCTCCATAAAGTCTTAGTAGCTTAAGGCTTTGACTATTCAACTCCTTAACACAGAAGGACTCATCTCCTTAGACGTGCAACCTCTTTGGACACCTTTTCTTTTTGTTATGCCCAAAGTTGCTCTGATACTAATTATCATGATACTACTTGCTTTGGTAGCATCTCTTGGAAAGATCTTTCATATGGAATATAGATCTCTCAAGTTTAGGATCGATATGCTAGTGACAATGTCAATAACATAATTAAAAAAAAAGAGAAAATAAAATAGGGTACAATCAAATACATAGATTAAGCTAAGGCTTACCTCCATGAGGCATGCAAGCTTCACTATATGAAAAGAAAAAAATTTATAATAAAAGATCGCATCCTCTTAACCCTCATACACCAATCTTTCTCTCTCAATAAGAAGCACTCCCTCATAAAGCTCTTTCTTTAGGAGACCCCCTATAGCAGTGACCGCTATCTCACTGCCTGGCAGTCTACCCGAAGCTCTTGATAGCTTCTGTTCTCTACCAATGCCTCTTTGTGGTTTCTATCTACTATTGTCGAGCTACTTGTTCGGCCAACCACACTCTCTGCCGCCACCCATAGGGCCTTTTAAAGGCCTCAAATCGAGCCCAATTTGAGTCGAAAATGGAGACAGGAGTTTGATTATAAGTCTAAATAGCCCCTGGCCATCCGATCAAAGTACCAGATCAAGTTGATCAAGCTCGCAACATCTTTGAACTGTTTGATCACACAACGCTGCACCACGTAAAGAAAATCATGTCCTAAAGTCGATTATCTATCTATAGATGATTATGCTCTTTATGTAAATTATATATGAATTATAAATAAATAAATATTATTTAGCAGTTCATCATAATCTGTGTATCTTCTTAAAACTTCTTTTATGATGAAGTTCTTATAACTATTTTCAATCGATAAAGAAGGATTTATCGAATAGTTCTTAAATATGTTCGTGATCAAATGATACGTTATTATTAGGATGATAATATTTATCAAGTATAGATCGTTGTGTGCCATATGGATTGGTTATCCTCGTAACCAAGAAGTATGGAGACACTGGTATGGCATATAGGTGAAATGTAGGAGTATATTATTAGAAAATATGTCCTAAAGCTAATCATTTAAGTTGTATATGATTGTAATTTGTATATAAATTATCAAATAATAATTATTATTTGGCTTATTCATCATCAAAGTTATATCTTTCTTAAATCAACTTTTAAGTTATGATGAAGTCTTTAGAACCATACTTAATCGATAAAGGAGGATTTATCGGATGATTCTTAAATTTGTTCAAAATCAAATGATAAGTTATCAACTAGGATGATACCAATCGAGTATAGATCACTGTATATCATATCATTAGTTGTCCTCATAACCAAGTGATATGGAGACACTGGTATGACATGCAAGTAGAATGTAGGAGTACATCTGCACTAAACATGATTATATTGGAAAATGTATCCCAAAGCCAATCATCAGTCGATTGATAGTTGAGCTACATTATATCTGTAATTGATTCATTAATAAATAAAATATATTTTTAATATTTTTTATTATAAAGTATTCATCTTCTAATGAACTTCATTATGGTGATGAAGTTCTTAGAACTATTTAGCTTTGATAAAGAGAGAATTTATCGATTAGTCCTAAAATCTATTTACGACCAAATGATAGGCTGTTAATTAGGACGACAGCGTCTATCGAGCATAGGTCGTTATATGCTGTATAGGTTGGTTGTTCTCTTAACAAAGAAGTATGAAGATACTGGTATAGCATATAGATGAGATGTATGGGTACATCATCATTGAACATGACCAACTCTAGAGCATTTTGCTATCGAAAATGTCTCTGATGGGATATAGGTATAAGTATCCCTTAGACCTAAGATTATCTCAGTGGCTTGCAAGCAACTCACTATACTTTGGTATCGGACTTACTAAATTTCTAATTCAGTAATGGAAGGCTTCTAAGCATAGCCAAGTACTTTCAAAGTCAGAGTGTGATCAAGATAGAATTAACCACTTTAAGAGTTGGAGAATAATGTATCACTGTATTTCGATATAGTAAAACCTTGGCCAGGGTAATCCATTAGATAGATTTGGTATTTTAAAATACAATATGGACAACCTGATCAGATTTAACAGTTAAACTCTGAGGTATCCTATGAGCATTTTGGTCAAGAGGATGAATTATATAGATGAAGGGAAAAATCTTATTTTTCTGGATTAGGTTCGTTCAAATTTAATTGGATCAAGAGAGATATTTAAAATTTTTTTTTCTAAGATCTTAATTAGATCTAAAACTCTTTAGATCTAATCTGATAAAATAAAATAAAATAAAAATTAAATCTAATTTAATTATACCTTTGTTATGGGTAATTCTATTATCCTAAGATGATCCTGATGTTTATCAGAGGTTCTGGATGTAGCCATGCAAGCACCTAGCCTCTATCGATATCCACTTGAGCAAGATCTAAAGATCTTCTCCTTCTCAATCTATCTTCCAAAAATTAGATTTAGATCTGATCTTAAAGGTCTTCAAAAATTCTTTTGAAGATCAACCGTTATCTCTTGCAGCAATGCTGCCTTCTTCCTTTTCTGTTGCCTTTCACTTGCTTGGATCGCACCTAACTCATGCCCAAAGTCCCTTGGGCGTGGAGAGGAGAGAGAGGACTTGAGGATGGCATGGAGAGGGAGGGAGAGGGGCTATATGGCATGGGCTAAAGCAGAAGCTCTGAATTTTAGGTGCAGATAGGGTTTATATAGACCCTGCTGCGCCATGCAGTGCCACATCATCCTGACCAATCACGACCCTTTGTATAATCAGATCTAAATCTGATTGATGAAATGAAATCATCTGATCCAATCAGATTAGAGTCCCTCAAAACTCTCCTTAGATGGTGCCAAGACTGGGTTAAACAAATCTCCTTAGCACCATCTAGTTTGAATCCTTGAAGCAACTGGAGTCCCATCTGTATGGGACTCCAGACGTTATCCTCATGGGGCGCATGCCTCCCTAGGCATGCACCTCTTGTCTATCTACTTTTTAGTAGGAGGACAAGATCCAAGGTTTTCTCCTATGGATGCATGATACATAGGCAGATGTCTAAGTGTCAAAGGTCAACATTTGACCAAAGTCCAAAGACAAAATTTAGCAGGTGACGAAAAATGGTAGGTGTTGTCTCAAATTTATCTCATAAATTAAGACAATCCTTTTCTAAGCTGAACAAGCTCTAGTCAGACCAAGTAAAAGTTTTTGAGTGAGCCCAAACATATTTGGCTCAGTCGTAATAACTTTTAATGATTGTTAAAGGAGAATATTAGACTCAATCATGTGCTAGCATGATTTTCTTCAACCTAATTGAATCTTATTCAAATCAATTGAACTAGATTAGTCTAATTGATGATATTCAGATCCAAATCCTTATTTACGTAATCCAGTTAGATTTAGTTTCATATGGTAATGGGATATGTCATGATCTCTATCATCCACATCATTGAAATACCTTCCGATGGATTAGAACTTTTCTTATTCAGACAATTAGTATGATCGATCATCCAAATCATTCTAATTGCTCCCATAATCTATCAGTGACACCTAACAGCATATGATGGCAACCCATCAAAATTAAAAACAAACCTCTCGGTGCAGTTACCTGTGTGATTAAGCTCCTTTATCTTGAGCCCCGATCAGATTAGGGTTAAGGTGACCTCGTCAAATCCTAATTTTCGTCATATGAATTAATCATTCAATTCAAATCTGATATGAAAATTCTAATAGAAACTCTTTCTATTATTTCACTCTGCCATAGCCATGGGCTTATGGACTTGATTCTCATGATCATCATAGGGCTGCTCCTCATCTATCGAGATAGATAGATCCACTATCGATGCAATCCAATTTCTATAATGAACATGCTATAGCCAACATACACGTCAGAATTTCGAATGGCTAGGAGACCAAGTTATGGTGTAGTCAAACTATAACATTCTCAAGGTGAACTGATGATGCTCCTCAGATCAAAGAACTAGACACACCACTGCAGCTTCGAGCCAGTCATCGATGAGAAGGTAGACTTCTCCATGACTGCTCGAGGTGGTCATGCTCAGTGCCCTCATTCTCTAACGAGTACCTATACTCTCGCTCTGATATCTCTACACCATATACTCAAGACTCATCTATCCTAAAGAAGCGATCGTACACCAACCTTTCGGATCAATCACCATCCTCTTGATGATCCTACAGTCCGAAGCATTTTATAAGTTAATAATGAAAATTCATGTCTTAAATTTTCAACTTTTGAAAATATGAACTATCATTACCATTAATTCAAGAGATATATCATAGATACTTTCAAATACACACTATAATAGAAAATAACTCATTTTATTATTATAGTCAAAATTATAATTTTGCCCTTAGAAGTGTATTACAAGTGTCAGTCAATCTGGCTTCTAGGGCACACCTATCTAACAAACTCTTACTTGACCTAAAGCCAATTGGCTACAAATCTAAGTCCCATCTTCTCAAGATGGGCTTTGATCTTCTATTGGCTTAACAACTTTGTGAGTGGGTTTGCCGCATCATCTGCGAAGTCGACTGTCTTGATCTCGATGTAATCTTTCTCAAGGTAATCATGGATGAGGAGGTATCGCCGCTCAATGTGTTTAGATTTCTTATGAGACCTCAACTCCTTAGCAAGAGCTACGGCATCATTATTATCATAGTACAGAGGAATGGCATCCGATGGCATTACTCCGATCTCTACAGTGAACTTCTTATACTAGAATAACTCCTTTGGAGCTTCTAATGTAGTGATGTACTCTACTTCCATGATGGAATCTGCTATCACTGTCTGCTTGAAACTCTTCTAACTAACAGCACCACCATAACACACAAGCAGACTCCCAGATGTTGACTTTCGATCATCTATATCGAATATAAAATTTGAGTCTGTATACCCCTGGACTTGGAGTTCTTCATTACCAAAAATCAACAATATATCCTTAGTTCTTCTCAAGTACTTAAGGATACATTTCATAGAAGTCTAGTGTTCTTCACCTGAATTCGACTGATATCTGCTCGTGACACTCACAATATGGGCTATATCAAGTCATGTACATAACATGGCATACAGGATGCTCCCTATTACTGAAGCATAAGGGATCTTGCTCATGCATTCAATCTCCTCAGGTATGTTGGGACACATTTTCTTAAAGAGATGAATGCCATGTCTGAAGCGTACCAATCCCCTCTTGGAGTTTTCCATGCTAAACCTCTTTAACACTTCCTCTATGTACATCTTCTGTGAAAGACCTAGCATCCTATTTGGTCTATCTCTATAGACCTTAATTCTTAGAATGAAGGATGCTTCTCCTAGATCTTTCATGGAGAATTTTTTAGATAATCACATTTTAACTATGGTCAACATTGGAATATCATTTTCAATAAGGAGGATATCATCCACGTACAGTACGAGGAAGATAATAGCGCTCCCACTGATCTTTTTGAAAATACATGATTTCTCCTCATTCTTGATGAAACCAAATAATTTGATCACATCATTAAATCGAGCATTCCAACTTCAAGATACTTTCTTAAGTCCATATATGGACCTTTGCAGCTTGCATACTTTGTGATCAGTATCACTGGATGTGAAACCTAGCGACTGTTTCATATAGATGTCTTCCTTAAGTTATCCATTTAAGAATGTCATTTTCATATTTATTTGCCATATTTCATAATTAAAATAGACTACAATAGCAAGCAATGTGCGGATGAATTTTAGCATAGCTACTGGCGAAAAGATATCTTGATAGTCAATGCCTTCATGCTGACTATACCCTTTTTTCAGTAATCTAGCCTTGAATGTCTCCATATTTCTATCTACACCAATCTTTCTCATGTAGATCCATTTACACCTAATAGGTACTATACCTTTTGGTGGATCTACTAAGATCCAGACTTGGTTTGAGTGCATCGAGTCAATTTCTGACCTCATTATCTCTAATCATTTCTCAGAGTCGATATCTGATATCACCTCATCATAGATTTTGGGATCATCAGCATGAACCCCATTACCTACAAGAAATATTTTCTCTACTTTCTCTGAAATAGTACCTAAGTACCTCTCAGGAGGATGGAAATTTCTTTTCAATCTACAAGGTGGAGGAAGTAGTAATTATATTGGCTCAACCTGATTTGGTTCCATGGGGTCCTTAGCTTGTTGCTCTTGTGAGACTTTCTCCTCGAGCTTGATCTACTTTTCAATGCCGCCATCTTAAATAAACTATTTTTCAAGAAAGATGGCATGCTGACTCACAATCACATTGTGGACTTCTGGAATGTAGAAATAATCTCCTAATGACTCTTTAGGATATCCTATAAATCGAGCTCTAAATGACCTATAGTCTAACTTGTCCGCTTGTTGTCTTTTGACATGAGCCGAATAATCATAAATTCTGAGATGACTCAGACTTGATTTCTTACCATGCCATATCTCATACAGTGTGGTAGAAAAGATTTTAGAGGAAATCCTATTCAGTAAATATATAGCAATTAATAGACTATGTCTCCAAAAAAAATCAGAAAGGTCTATGAAGCTCATCATGAATCGGACTATATCTAATAGGGTTCAATTCCTCCATTCTAAAATCCCATTGAGTTAAGGTATTTTAGGTGGAGTCCATTGAGAGACTATGCCATTTTGCTTGAGATAGTCCAGAAAATTTTAACAAAGGTATTCACCTCCTCGATCTGATCGAAGAACCTTAATGGATTTTTTAGTTTGCTTTTCGACTTCATGTCTGAATTTCTTGAACTTTTCAAAGGCTTCAGACTTGTGTCTCATAAGATACACGTACCCATATCGAGATAAATCATTGGTAAAGATTATGAAGTAGTCAAAGTTACCTCTAGCCGGCACATCTATGGGCTGCATACATCAGTATATATTAGGATAAGTAGATCCGTGGCCCTTTCCTCATGTCCTACAAAAGGGAGCTTAGTCATTTTGCCATGAAGATATGATTCACAAATTGGATATGACTCGAAAGTCAACGGACTCAATAGCTCAGTTTTCTCTAATTTATTAATCCTATCTTCTGCTATATGACCTAGCCTTAGGTGCCATAGATACCTATCGTTTGGACAATCCCTGGGTCATTTTATGGCATTCACATTTTGCTCGATATTAAAGATAGATACATCAATATGTAACTGGTAGAGACCATTAATAAGAAAATCACTTACAATTTTATTTCTTTTATAAAGAATATTACAATGGTCCTTAAGAAAACTAATTACATAGCCTTCTTGTGCTAAATATGAAATAGAAATCAAATTTCTGTTTGCAGCAGGCACATAATAACAATCCCTAAGTACTAAATCTAAGTTAGATGGTAGTCGAAGAGGGTAGGTTCCCACGACCACAGTAGAAATCCTAGCTCCATTTTCAACATGTAGGATCATCTTACCATCCCTCAGCCTCTTACTATCCTTAAGATCCTGCATGAAAGTGCACAAATGAGCACTAGAACTAGAGTCAAGCATCCAACTAGATGCAGAAGAAACTATAAGGTTAGATTCAATAACAAGCATACCTCTAGAAGGATCTATTTTCTTCTTATTCTTCAGGGTGGTTAGGTATGTAGGACAGTTCCGCTTCCAAAGGCCATTAGTATTACAATGAAAATACTTTTCTTTATCAGCGGCCTTCTTATTCAGCACTGCCTTCCTTTTCTTTCCACCTTCCACCTTCTACCTTTTCATAGACTTTTTCTTCTTTTCAAAAGACTTTCTCTTGGAAGAAGTCCATTCCATAGCAAGTACTGAGCCTTTAAAAACTTTCACAGGAAGCTCAGTAGTAACCAGCATATTCATAAGCTTGGTCAGAGTATTCTAAAGTTTATGCATATGGTAGTTCATGATGAACTGCCCATATGCTTCAATCAAGGATTGCAGAATTATATCCTTCTGCATATCTTAGTCTAACTTCACTCCGAGCTTCTTAAGCTCTTCCAAGTTCTTGATCATCATCAGATAATGATCTTAGACTGACTGCCCATCATGCATTTTAGCCTTAAACAGTCATTTAGTGATCTGATAATTGGCTGTGCGACTCTGTTCACCAAACAACTCTTGCAGGTGAGCCAACATTTGGTGGGCAGTCTTGATATCTTCATGTTGGTGCTGAAGCTCATCAGACATCGAGCCCAACATGTAGTATCTAATCTTATTATCTTCATCCATCCATTTGTCAAGAGACGCTCTCTATTCAGTGAACGGATGGACTGGTAAGGTGAAGGAATCCTGGTCCAATACATGAGTTAACTTCTCAAAATCAAAAATGATTTTGAAGTTTTGAAGCCAATCCTTATAATTGGATTTGGTCAGTCTATGGGTGTCCAGGATACGGGCTAGTGGGTTGGATGCAGATATTTTTCTTTTTTCTGTAGAGAGTTAAAGTTTCTAGTTAGATTTTATAATTAAGACTTGACCAATTTATTTAGAGATTTAATTTTTAAATAAATTAGCTTTCACTATTTTTTCAGATCTCTACACTCCCTCTGTAGAGATGCAAAAGTCTCCATGATTACTAATTTCTGATGGATGGTGTAGTCCCACCAACTGACTCATCACCTCATCTAATAGTTATTGGTGATGGATTAGCCAATGAGTGAATAACTCTTGTCCAATAATTTTCTAATCATGGTGCACCCAAGCTTAGTCTCTAATTCATGAATGTCCTCATGCCTAGAATATTGATCCACTCCTTAGTTAAGTCAGACCCACCATTTGCATAGATTGGATTCCTAATTGGGTCTCTCATCATATCCAAAATATTGAGCCCAATCCATCATCCAGTTCATAGCATCCAATGTCTAATAGACATGATTGTATCTTTTTGGTGCAACTAAATCACTGTGACCAGTCGAGAACAATCAACCCCGGAAAGGGCCCGCACATCCACAATGGTGGAAGATCTTAGACTTAATCTTCTCTTAGAAAGATTTGATTTAGATCTCTTTAAACTTGACTTGACATAGCCATAACTATTATGATTAACCTAGTGGCATGGGTTAGCTCGAAATATTAGCCACCTTAGATCAGTACTGAGCCCACAAATATGGTCAGGTAAGTGAGATCGATGGAAGGGATATGCCATTAACTCGACAAGAATGCATTCGAGTCGACTTAATCCTATTAGTAGCTCCTAATTAAGAACCAGTACCCAAGCCCGAACCCGGTCGTATCTGCCAAACTTATCTTAGAACTCTCCATAGAATGGGAGGAGAATGCCTTTAAACCCTACTTCATTCTTATGACTGGATGGCCAAGGAAAATGCATTAATCAAAAATATGATAAATCTACAAAACTAGTTAGATCTACATCATATATCATATATATAAAAATTGATCTAACTAAAAATATATTTAGCATACGTCTCATGTATCATATCTAAAAAAATAGATTTAAATGCATATTTTTAGAACTATTCTACAACTATCTAAATTATCTCATATGATGTTAAAATTAAATAAACTATTTTTTAGATATTATTATAATAATTATAATATCTAAAAAATAAAATTTAAATTTAATCATATCAAATAAAAATTTATTTTAAATAATTTTGTAGAACTATTCTTTATTTTTTGATTAAAATAAATTTAAAATTACAACTAGTCTAAACATGCATCTATCATATCAAGAGATATATTTTAATTTTTTTTTTTAATCATATGAACAAATTAAATAAATTTGATAAATTTTTTTATTTTTTAGTAATCTTATTATCTAATTATAAGCAACGGAAGAATATTTATAATATCAAAAATTCTCTTCTTTTTTATAATAAATAAATAGATCTAAAATTATAGCTTTCTATTAATCATCTATTTTGGGTTAGAGAGGAGAGGGAAAATGGGCTTGGTGTGGAGGAGGGAGAGACAATATCGGGGCACAGATCATGTTAGATCTTATTTATAAACTACTCCTCTTCTTCCCACATAGAATAATTCTATTCCTAGTCTAGTCATGCATCTCATACATCTTAGACTGCTGGGCGCCTCCTCTGGGCACACGCCAAGGGTGGCGTGCGCCCTCCTCCTTGATTAGAGGGACAGACCCCCACCATTTAATTTTTAATTTTTTAATTTTAGATCTCAAAGAACGAGAAATCACATCTCATGTAAAATATAAAATCATCTAATTATTAGATTAAAAATAAATTAAAATTAGATCTAATAAATTTTGGAACCTGGCTCTGATACTAGTTGAAGGAAAAAATCTTGTTTTCCTGGGTCAGGTTCATTCAGATCTGATTGGATCAAGAGGGATATTTCAAAATTTTTTTTTTAGAATCCTAATCAGATCTAAGACTCTTCAAATCTAATCTTATTGATCTAATAAAATAAAATAAAATAAAAATTAAATCTAATTAATTATACCTTTGTTATGGATAATTTTATTATCCTATGATAATCCTAATATTTGCCTAAGGTTCTGAATGTAGCCACGCAAGCGCCTGGCCTCTAATGATATCCACTCAGGGAGGATCTAAAGTTCTTCTTTTTCTCAATCTATCCTCCAAAAATTAGATCTAGATCTAATCTTGAAGATCTTTAAAAACTCTTTTGAAGATCAACCATTGTCTCTTGCAGCAGTGCTGCCTTCTTCCTTTCCTATGGTCTTTTACTTGGATCGCACCTAACTCATGCCCAAAGTCCCTTGGGCATGGAGAGGAGAGAGAGGACCTGAGGATGGCATGGAGAGGGAGGGCGAAGGGCTATATGGTATGGGCTAAAGCAGAAGCTCTCAATTCTTGGCACAGACAGGGTTTACATAGACCTTGCTATGCCATGCAATGCCACATCATTCCGATCAATCATGGCCCTTTATGCAATTAGATCTAAATCTGATTAGTGGGATGACATCATCTGATCTAATCAGATTAGAGTTCTTCAAAACTCTTCTTAGATGGCACCAAGACTGGGTCAAACAAGTCTCCTTGGTGCCATCTAATTTGAATCCCTGAAGCAACTAGAGTCCCATCTGTATGGGACTCCAAATGTTATCCTCATGGGGTGCATGCCTCCCTAGGCATGCAGCCCTTGCTTGTCTACATTTTAGCAGGGAGACAAGGTCCAAGGTTCTCTCCTACGGGTGCATGACACATGGGCAGATGTCAAAGTATCAAAAGTCAATATTTGACCAAAATCCAAAGACAAGATTTAGTAGCTGATGAAAAATGGCAGGTGTTGTCTCAAATTTATTTCATAAATTAAGACAACCCTTTTTTGACTTGGACAAGCTCCAGTCAGACAAAGTAAATGTTTCTGAGTAATCTCAAGCACATTTGGCTCAGTTGAGACAAGCTTTAATGATTGTTAAAGGAGAACGTTTCATTGGTTTCCTATGCTTTATTTAGAAAATTGATTTATGAGAATAAGAAATTAAAGAACAAAATAAAAAAAATAATTAAAAATTTTAAGAAAATAGAGAGAGTGTAATTATTAGGATTTTAAACTTAAGAGCAATGGGTTACTAAGGCAATCAGTTCACCAACTCAGTCAATACAATATTCAGGTTATTAGATTAATTTTATTTCATATGACGGTGGAGTCTCTTAATTTATTCACTATCCTTAGGTTCAGGCATAGCAAAACTATCAATATTTATTAATTATTCTTTGGTCCAGATGTAATTTAAATAAATATTAATGCATTAAGTTTTGTGAAACCCTCTAATTAAAATACGCTGCATCCAAAGCGCACTAAAATTCCTGCATGCATATAAATTCTAATTTGATTCATAATATAAGGTATATAATCAAGTAGCAATAATATAGATGTACTTAGTCCGTAATATCTATGTTCATCAGGTCAAATAGAAGATGGCCAGTAATCTAAAAGCATTAAGATCAGATTTATATACTCCTCATGAATAAAATTTAAAATTTAAAATAAATTATATTGAATATTGCATCAAAAGAGTGGCTACACTTTAGCCTTAGTAAAAAAAAATTAGTTCATGATAATAACTTCAAAAATAGTAAATAAAATAAAAAGCATAAAGAAATTAGACTGTTTGATTGCTGAAATTGATTGTTCGTCGCTCTTGGTGTGGAAAACTTGGTGAAGAAGAAGAGAAACTCCTTGATCTATATCTTGATTGTCGGAAGCAGAAAAGAATATAAAAATTAAAAGTCCTTCCTTTTCTTTCTCTCAAAAATTTTTCTTCTCTTTCTATCTCTCTCTCTTCTCTTTCTGCCTCTCTCTTCTCTCTATGTCTCTCTTTTTTTTTACTGTCTCCCTTCTTCTTTTTTTCTTCGACAACAACTGACCTTTCTATAGGCTTAGAGGTGGATTTTTGAAAGAAATCCTAACTAAATTAGGTCTAAAACTCTTAACATAAGTCAAATTAAAATTCTGGATGATTCTGGCCTTCAGATCAGCATCTAATGGATCAAAAATCGCTTAAAAACCCTTTAAAATATCCCAGATCAAATAGGAATTCATGGCAGCCATCGGATCAGTCTTTGGATTGAATCTGGGCCATCAAATCATGCACAGAGAAGTCTCAGATTTTTAGTTATAAGTTGGGATGAATCTCAACCATTGGATCTTGGTCGGGAGCTATGGATGCCATTCGTCAGTGCACAACTGTCAGCCATTCGATCAAATCCCAGTAAAAGGCGCCCGTCGGATTAGGCAGAATTCTTAAATTACCCTCTATAGATCATGCACGAGCCCAGTGTTGCATGGACCGCCGCTTTCTTCAGTCAATCAGAGCACGCTTCTTCCTATGAAATCCCCAAAATGCCCTCCAAATGGTCCGTCGTGTGCCACAAAAAATGCTGATGTCAGCCTAGCGTCAGCGTTGCGTTAGCGGGTGGTCTGCTGGGTGTGGTCAAACTGAGTGGTCTACTGAGTTGATTTTCTAAACCAGATCGACTTTTTTCTTTTTTTTATATATAATTTTCTTTGAAATTCATTTTTGGGCTTATTTGAAGTTCGTTTTGTCTAAAATTTATTTCATCTGAACCAAAAAAATAAGATCTTCAGATTAGTTACCTTCTTTCCTATATAAGATTAACAAAAGTATCAATTTTTTAAAAAATAGATTAATTTATTTTATAATTTAATACTTTTTATTAGTATATTTTTACCACTTATCACATCCCCCAACTTAGTCATTGCTAGTCCCTTAGCAATATTTTATTTAATATCATGTTTCAATAAGATTATCCATCAAAAAGATAAAATCTAGGACTAATGATCAAAAAGTTTAAAAAATACCGCTAACTAAGCATTGAGCTTCAGAAGCAAATTTTGTCATCAATACAATTAAAAACTTTCTTAGAGTACATCAAAGATTTACAGCACTTGTGTTCGTGATGACTAACTTTAGCATTTCAGTATTAAATTAAAGGACAAAAGTATCCTCTCTTATCATCCATTTTGGTCAATTTTCTATACATTATTAATTTTATACTCATGAATTAAGGTAGCTTTCACACTGCCCCCCCCCCTCCATTTTTTTTTTATGTGCTGAGCATCTTGGCCTTTCCTTCATCATTTTACGTGAATTTTCACACTTGACCTAGGTGCAGAGACCCAGTTACTAGGCTTTGGGCAATCCACATATACTCTATCTTTTGCACTTTATTTTTAGGCAGGTAGCTCTTTCCTTAAATTCAAGTTTTTTTGATTAGAATGTATATTAATTACCAATTTTTAGTAATAATTGAATCCTCAGTTGGCCTTATAATCAATACCTACTTTGCCTTGTTAGTGTGCATGTGCAATTAGAAGTGCTAATAGTCTTTTGATGATCTAAGAAGGTTGTTAAAGGTCTGACCAACTAATCTACTTCTTTAATTCATTACATTCATTAGCAGATACTTCTATCTTTTATCACTTATCCAGTCTATCTTGCTCAAGATTTTCTTCTTGACACATGATTTAAATTTTTTTTTTTTAAAATTTATCCCCAACTTATTCTACATTATTTTAATGGAGAAAGAAAAATAAAGAATGCAATAAAGGATAGGAAGGAATACATCTGATTTAGTTCGATCTGGTTCTTTAGAGCTTTGAAATTTTGCTTAAGCTCTCATTGATTTTTTTTGGCAAAATTAAAAATACACACTAAAGTAGTAAAAGAGCAACAACAAATTACTGAAAAATAAAAGAAAAAAAAGTGATCAAAACTAAAAGGAAAAGAAACAACCTATCTAGTAGTTCTAATTTATAGTCTTCAGCTTGACTTTCTTTGAGTTTTAAAGTGGATCTTGTAATTAAAATGCTTCCTTCTCCTTTTCAAAACTTTCATTAATGTAATTTTTCAGCCTGTGACCGTTGATCTTGAAGGTACCTTTTGATTCATCAAAGATCTCTACTGCTCCATATGAAAATACCTTAGTAATTGTATAGGGACCTGTTTATCTTGATTTTAGCTTTCCTGGAAATAAATGTAGCCGTGAACTATACAAGAGAACTTCCTGTCTCTCATGGAATTCTCTTTTTATAATATGGTTATCATGCCATTTTTTAGTACGTTCTTTGTAAATCCTGGCATTCTCATAAGCATGGTGGCAAAATTCATCCATCTCATTTATTTGCACTAACCTGTTCTTTTCTGCATCTTGTATATCAAAGTTAAGAATTTTCATGGCCCAATATGCTTTATGTTTTAGCTCAACAGGGAGGTGGCATGCTTTTCCAAAAAGTAGCTTATATGGGGACATACCAATAAGTGTTTTATATATAGTTCTATATGCCCACAATGCATCATCTAATTTCAATGACCAGTCTTTCCTAGATGCACTTATAGTTTTTTCTAAAATTCTTTTTAATTTCCTATTAGACACCTCTACTTGACCACTGGTTTGTGGATGATATGGGGTAGCTATTTTATGAGTGACACCATATTTGTTTAACAGATTTTCAAATTGTTTATTACAAAAGTGTTTACCTCTATCACTAATGATTGCTCTAGGAGTGCTAAAACGTGTAAAAATATGCTTTATCAAAAATTTGACAACTACCTTAGCATTATTAGTTGGAAAGGGTGCTGCTTCTATCCATTTTGAAACATAATCTATAGCAGTATATATTGATTTGAAAAAGAACTAGGAAAAGGTCCCATGAAATCAATACCCCAAACATTAAAAATTTCACATACAAGAATATTGTTTAAAGGCATTTCATGTCCTCTAGAGAGATTTCTAGTTCTTTGACAGCGGTCACATGAAGAGACATAAGTATGAGCATCTTTAAATAGAGAGGGCCAATAAAAACCTAATTGAAGAACCTTATAAGCTATTCTAGTTGGGCTGAAATGTCCTCCTACCTTCCAGTCATGACAATGATGCATAATTTTCTCTATTTCTTCCTCTGGAATGCATCTTCTAATGATCTGATCAAAACAACACTTATACAAGAAGGGTTCATCCCAAAAATAATGTTTAACAATAGATAAGAACCTCCTCTTTTATTGAAAAGAAAGACCAAGTGGAAAAACCTTACCAACCAAGTAGTTAATAATATCAGCATACCATAGAAACGTTCTACCTGATATAGCATAGAGGCATTCATCTAAAAATTCCTCTTTGATAGTGCAAATATCTAATTCCTTCTCTATGATGTTTTTCAGTCTGGAAAGGTGGTCAGCAACTGAATTCTCTATGCCCTTCTTATCTTTAATCTCTAAATCATACTCTTGTAGCAAAAGAATCCATCTGATCAATCTAGGTTTTGCATCTTTCTTGGTAAGGAGATACTTTAGAGCTGCATGGTCAGTGTATATAATAACTTTAGATAAAATAAGATAAGAATGAAATTTATCTAATGCAAATACTACTGCCAGTAGCTCCTTTTCAGTGGTTGCATATTTTTGTTGAGCTTCAGTCAAAGTGCGGCTAGCATAGTATATAGTTTGAAAAATCTTATCCTTTCTTTGATCAAGTACTGCTCCATGGCTGTGTCACTAGCATCACACATCAACTCAAAAGGTAGGGACCAATCTGGTGCTACCATAATAGATGCCATGACTAGCTTCTCCTTGAGGGTATTGAATGCCTACAAACACTCATCAGAAAAATGAAAAAAAACATCTTTATATAATAATTTAGATAAAGGTTTAGAAATTAGAGAGAAGTCTTTTATAAATTAACGGTAAAATCCAGCATGCCCCAAAAAGCTCCTAATAGCCTTAACTGAGGTCGGTATGGATAACTTTTCGATCACCTCAAGCTTAGCTCTATCCACTTCAATACCTTTATATAAAATCTTATGGCCTAACACTATGCCTTCTTGTACCACCAGATGACATTTTTTCTAATTTAAGATAAGATTAGTATCCTCACATCTTTATAAAATAAGAGATAAGTTATGCAAGCATTTATTAAATGTGGATCCAAAGACAGAAAAATCATCCATAAATATTTCAAGAGAATTTTTAATCATATCATAAAAAATAGCCATCATGCATTGTTGAAAAGTAGCTGGTGCATTACATAAACCAAACAGCATTCTTCTAAAAGCAAATGTACCATAAGGATATGTAAAAGTAGTTTTCTCTTGATCCTCAGGTGCTATGGCAATTTGACTATAACCAGAATATCCATATAGAAAGCAGTAAAAATCATGTCCAGCTAACCTTTCTAACATCCGATCAATGAATGGAAGAGGATAATGATCTTTTCTAGTTACATCATTTAATTTTCTATAATCCATGCATACTCTCAATCCAGTAATAGTTCTAGTAGGAATTAATTCATTATTATCATTTTGAACTACAGTAATCCCATCTTTCTTAGGAACTACTTGAACAGGACTCACCCATGAACTATCAGAGATAGGATAAATAATACCTGCATCCAGGAGCTTAATTACGTCCTTTTTGACTACTTCTTGCATCTTAGGGTTGAGTCTTCTTTGGGGTTGGATTGTAGGCTCATAGTTGTCCTCCATGAGAATTTTGTGCATACAAATTGAGGGACTAATTCCTTTGATGTCTGCTATGGTCCATCCAAATGCCTTTTTATATTTTTTTAGTACTTTTAACAACTTCTCTTCCATTAAATCTGTCAAAGAAGAAGAAATAATAACAGGTAAGTGCGATGAACCTTCCAAGAAAACATATTTTAAATAAGAAGGGAGATGTTTAAGTTCAAGAGTAGGTGGCTCTTCAATTGATGTCTTTGGAAAAGGAGTGGATGATCTTTCTAATTCTTCAAATTGTGGTCTATATGAGTATGGAATATATGGTCTGGCCTTTAACAATTTTATGCATTCTATTTACCTTTCATCTTCAGCTGAATCCCCTTGTGATTGGATAATGCAAGCTTTAATAGGATCCTCAAACCTATTTTCTAGAAAATACTCATGCACTAAATTATCAATATCATCTATATGAAAACAAGTTTGATTATCATTGGGATGTTTAATAACTTTAAAAATATTAAAAATAACTTGTTCATCTTGGACTCTAAGAATTAATTTTTCTTATTGAACATCTATTAAAGCTCTTCCAGTAGCTAAAAAGGATCTTCCTAAAATAAAGGGTACATCATAATCTTCTTTCATATCAAGAACAATAAAATCAACAGAGAAAATAAACTTGTTTACCTTTATCAAGAACATCCTTCACTATACCTCTTAGATATTTGATAGATCTATCAACTAATTGAAGAGTAATAGTGGTAGGCTTCGGTTCTCCTAGACCCAGCTTTCTGAAAATAGAAAAAGGCATGAGATTAATACTTGCTCCTAAATCACATAAAACTTTATCAAAACTACAATCACCAATAATGCAAGGGATAGTAAAACTCCCTCAATCTTTTAGCTTCTATAGTAATTTATTTTGAAGTATTGCTGAGCATTCTTCATTCAAATTTATTCTCTCATGCTCCTTCAGCTTTTTCTTATTTGTTAGGATTTCTTTGAGAAACTTGGCATACCTAGGCATTTGAGTGATAGCATCTACAAAAGAAATATTAATATGTAAATTCTTTAATATTTTGAAAAAGTTAGAAAATTCCTTATCTGGATGTTGTATTTGTCTCTCTGGGAATGGTAGTGGCTGTACATAGGGCTTCACATTTGGATTGACAAACTGTATACCTAGAGATCATCCATCTGCTGGTTATTTTGGTGACTCATGAATTTTAGTTGATGGTTCCTTATTTGTAGTTGGCTTTTTAGTCTCTTTCTTCTGATGTGGTTCCTCCAACTTTGTACCACTTCTTAGGGTGATAGCATTGACTTGCACCCTTGGATTGGTCTCCGTGTTGCTGGGCAAGGATCCCTGAGGTCTCTTGAAGATTATCTTAGCCATTTGACCTATTTGCATCTCCAAGTTTCGAATTGCTGCTGCTTGGTCCTGTCAAAGTTTGGCTTCTAAATTTTTTATAGTTACTTCTTGATTTTGCATAAAATTGACCATCAACTCTTCCATGTTGGACTACTTTTTAGGTACTTGGAATCCCGGTGGTGGCTGTTGTGCTGCATTTTGATTACTCTATGAGAAATTTGGGTGCTGCCTCCACCCTTGATTGTATGTGTTGGAGTAAGGATTATTTTGTTGCAGCCTAAAAAAATTACCAACATAATTAGCTATATCAGTTGCTTTAGCAAAAGGATTACCTGTCTGGCAATTGCTCGTATCGTGTCCTCCTCCACATAGGTCATAGGTGATGCTCTGAACATGCATAGCTATTCCCTTTAAGTTGTTGACTTTGACTCTAAGGACTACAATTTCAGCTAGTAAGGTTGGCACGCAATCTACTTTCTATACAGCTGCTAGTCTTTTTGGCATTATGCATTCTATCTGCCACTGATAGCTATTTGATGCCATCTCATCGATCAGATCGAAGGCTTCTTCCTTCATTTTTTGGTTAATGATTTCTCTTGCTGCTGCATCAATCATAGAATGATTAGTAAGGGATAAACCATTATAGAAAGTTTGTACCTAAAGCCATACGGATAGTTGATGATGTGGACATCTCCTCAGCAATTTCTTGAAATGCTCCCAAGCCTCATATAGTGTCTCCTTGTCCATCTGCATAAATGAAGTGATATCATTATGCATCTTGGCAGTCTTGGAAGGTGGAAAGTACTTGGCTAAGAATTTTTGGGCTAGGACATCCCAAGTTGTGATAGAACCTGTAAGAAGAGAATGAAGCCAACTTTTAGCTTTATCCTGTAAAGAGAAAGGAAATAACCTTAATCTAATAGCATCATCCGACACCCCATTAATTTTAAAAATATCATAAAGTTTAAAAAAATTAGAAATATGGGCATTCTGATCATCATGCACGTGTCCACTGAATTGGATAGTTGATTGAATCATCTGGATCATTGCCGATTTTATTTTGAAGTTGTTTGCTCGCACAGGCAATCTCCTGATGCTCCAAGCTGCATCGACTACAGATGGTGTGATGTAATTATTTAATGGATGATGTATTGATCGAATAGCTTCATGCTGTCCCTCGATCGCCATATCCAATCCTAGATTGATATTGTTAGGATCTTCAGCTGCCATGTTTCTTTCTTGTTGTAATCTTCTAATGGTCCTTTCAATTTCTGGATCTAAAGATAATAAGTTACTATGTCCAGTACGTGTCATGCACTGAACAAAATTTTAAAAATAAAATAAGAATAAAATTAAAAATAAAATTCTAAAGTAAAGCTAGGATCAAAATTTTAATATTATTTTAGACACAATCTTCGACAACGGCGCCAAAAACTTGATGCGTGCTAATCTATAGCAATGGCAAGTGCACCAGTCGATCAAGTAATAAAGTAAATGAGTAGAGTATCATCCCTAGAGGATTGAAAAATAAGTACTGAAAAGTTCTTTTCTATGCTTTATTTAAAAAATTGATTTATGAGAATAAAAAATTAAAGAACAAAATAAAAAAATAATTAAAAATTTTAAGAAAATAGAGAGAGTGTAATTATTAGGATTTTAAACTTAAAAGTAATGGGTTACTAAGGCAATTGGTTCACCAACTCAGTCAATATAATATTCAGATTATTAGATTAATTTTATTTCATGTGACGGTGGAGTCTCTTAATTTATTCACTATCCTTTGGTCCAGGCATAGCAAAACTATCAATATTTATTAATTATTCTTTGATCCAGATATAATTTAAATAAATATTAATGCATTAAGTTTTGTGAAACCCTCTAATTAAAATACGCTGCATCCAAAGCACACTAAAATTCCTGCATGCATATAAATTCTAATTTGATTCATAATACAAGGTATATAATCAAGAAGCAATAACATAGATGTACTTGGTCCATAACATCTATGTTCATCAGGTCAATTAGAAGATGGCCAGTAATCTAAAAGCATTAAGATCAGATTTATATACTCCTCATGAATAAAATTTAAAATTAAAAATAAATCATATTGAATATTATATCAAAAGAGTGGCTACACCTTAGCCTTAGTAAAAAAAAATTTAGATCATGATAACAAGTTCAAAAATAATAAATAAAATAAAAAGTATAAAGAAATTAGACTATTTGATTGCTGAAATTGATTGTCCATCGCTCTTGGTGTGGAAAACTTAGTGAAGAAGAAGAAAAGCTCCTTGATCGATGTCTTGATTATTGGAAGTAGAAAAGAATATAAAAATTAAAAGTCCTTTCTTTTTTCTCTCTCAAAAATTTCTCTTCTCTTTCTGTTTCTCTCTTCTTTTTCTGTCTCTCTCTTCTCTCTCTATCTCTTTTTTTTTTTTTTTACTATCTCCCTTCTTTTTTTCTTCGACAATAGCAGACCTTTTTATAGGCTAAGAGGTAGATTTTCGAAAGAAATCCTAACTAAATTAGGTCTAAAACTCTTAACATAAGTCAAATTAAAATCCTAGATGACTGTGGCCTTCAGATCAGCATCCAATGGATCAAAAATTGCTTAAAAATCCTTTAAAATATCCCAAATCAAGTAGGAATTCATGGCAACCGTCGGATCAATCTTTAGATTGAATCTGGGCCATCAGATCATGCACAGAGAAGCCTCAGGTTCTTAGTTATAAGTCGGGATGAATCTCAACCGTTGGATCTCGGTTGGGAGCTATGGATGCCGTTCGTCAGCGTACAACTGTCAGCCGTTCGATCAAATCCCAATGAAAGCCGCCCATCGAATCAGGCAAAATTCTGAAATTACCCTCTGTAGACCATGCACGAGCCTGGTGTTGCGTGGACCATCACTTTCTTTAGCCAATCGGAGCACGCTTCTTCCTATGAAATCTCCAAAATGCCCTGCAAACGATCCACCGTGCGCCGCAAAAAATGCTGACATCAGCTTGGTGGGTGCGGTCAGATCAAGAGGTCTACTAAGCCAATTTTCTAAACCGATTTGAATTGGATCGGCTTTTTTCTTTTTTTTATATATATAATTTTCTTTGAAATTCATTTTCGGGCTTATTTGAAGTCCGTTTCGTCTGAAATTTATTTCATCTGAACCAAAAAAATAAGATCTTCATATTGATGGCCTTCTTTTCTACATAAGATTAACAAAAATATTAATTTTTTAAAAAATAAATTAATTTATTTTATAATTTAATACTTTTTATTAGTATATTTTTACCACTTATCAAACATTAGGCTCAATCGTATGCTAGCATGATTTTTTTAAACCTAATTAAATTTTATTCAAATCAATTAAATTGGATTAGTCTAATTAATGATATCCAGATCCAAACTCTTGTTTGTATGTTCCAGTTAGGTTCAATTTTGTATAGTAATGGGATATGTCATGATCTCCATCATCGACATCATCAAAACATCTTTTCGATGGATTAGAACTTTTCTGATTCAAACAACTAGTATGATCAATCATCCAAATCATTCTAATTGCTCTCAAAATTCATCAGTGACACCTAGCAGCATATGGTGGCAATCCATCAGAACTGAAAGCGAATCTCTCGGTGCAGTTATCTGTATGATTAAGTTCCTCTATCTTGAGCCCCAATCGGATTAGGATTAAGATGATCTCATCAAACCCTAACTTCCATCATATGAATTAATCATTCAATTTAAGTTCAATGTGAAAATCCTAATAGAAACTCTTTTTATTATTTCACTCTGCCATGGCCATGGGCTTATGGACTTGATTCTCATGATCATCATAGGGCTGCTCCTCATCTACCAAGATAAATAGATCCCCTATCGGTGCATTCTAATTTCTATAATGAACATGCTATAGCCAACATATACCTCAGGATTCAGAATGGCTAGGAGATCGAGTTATGGTGTTGTCAAACTATAACACCCTCAAGGTGAACTACTGATGTACCTCAGATCAAAGAATCAGGCACACCACTGTAGCTTCAAGCCAGTCATCGATGAGAAGGTAGACTTCCTCATGATTGCTCGAGGTGGTCACGCTCAATGCCCTCATTCTCTAACGAGTATCTATACTCTCACTTTGGTATCTCTACACCATAGACTTAAGACTCATCTATCCTAAAGAAGCAATCGTACACCAACCTTTTGGATCAGTCACCATCCTCATGATGATCCTACGGTTGGAAGCATTTTATGAGTTAATAATAAAAATTTATGTCTTAATTTTTTAACTCTTAAAAATATGAACTATCATTACCATTAACTCAAGGGATGTATCACAGACACTTTCAAATACACACTATGATAGAAAATAACTCATTTTATTATTTATAGTCAAAATTATAATTTTACCCTTAGAAGTGTATTACAAGTGTCAGCCAATTTGGCTTCTCGGGCACACCTATCTAACAATGGAAACTATATCCACATGGATTCTAAGCATGATGTTCTACACATTCGACCAATCCGAACGTCAGGTATCATTGCTAGATGGTTACTTTGATTAATATAAAAATATATTTCTGTGCTATCGACTTAGGTTCAGATCTATGAGATTACACACCTTAGAGCTCATAATTCGATCGGATGGTTGATCAATGATTATGAATCATTCTAGGGTTAAACAATCAATACGATTGATGTTTAACCTAGTGCAAGCATTGCAGGAGATCGATTAGCAATTTGATTGCTAGTTGACTTAATTTGATTAATCCAAAGGATTGAGATTAAGTCTAATTAAATATGATTTAATTAAATTTAGTTTGGGCTTGATTGGATCAAGTTCAATTGGCTTATTGGATAAGCTAAGTGCAAGGAAGAACTAGTCCTAGTTCAATTAGGACTCCGATCAATTCAATTTTTTAATTTGATTAAAAAATTAAATTAAAGTTAAATCTAATTTAATCTAATTTAATTAAATTTTTAGTTAGATTAGAATTATATTTTATTTAGTTTACTTGATTTTGATTTAATTTGGTTTGAGAAACCATATTTGACCAAGTCATAGATGGAATCCTAGTGAGACTAGGATTCCACCTTGCGCCACCATAGCCCTCCATGCCCCCCATGCCTATTTTTTAGAAATTTTTCATGGAAATACTCTTTCCCCTGATCTTTGTGCATGCCTCCTCTCTCTCTCTCTCTCTCTCTCTCTCTCTCTCTCTCTCTCTCTCTTTCTCATATGGTAATTTGGTAGCTGATCAAGTAAAAAAGAGAAGTAAGTTTTGATCTAGGATTCTATGAGATAGAATCCTTATAAACTAAAACACCTCCTTCTAATGCCACCCACACCTTCTTTATTTTATCTAAATTTCATGGTAAAAGAAGAAGTTTTTGTGCACCCCTATTGCTGGTCCATGGCGGGAAATAAGGTAAGGGCATCCAAGAGTTGGGCGCCCCAACAACTTGCCATATTTTATCCTTTCCTTGTCTCAGTTTTTGACGAAACTTGCACTTTGCATGTCTTTTTATTTAGGATGAACTTTTGGCTGAAATTTTCATAAGATACTGATCTTTGAGAGATCTTTAAGGTGTCCAAAAGTTATAGGAAGAGAGTCTTTGGGCATTGGGGTTTCATAGACACCAAACTAGGTATCTAGGTGAGAGCAAAGAGAAGAAGAGGGTCTTCTTCCAGGATTGCTATGTTCATCATCTTCCTTCCTTCTTCCTTGGATTTTTTGAGAGAGTCTTAGATTTGAAATCTCTTCTCCATCTTTCTCTCTTTAGAAGAATCCAAATCTAGAAGAAGAAGATATCTGATCGACCATCGAAGAAAGATTAGCACGGTAATAGCATACTGTGTTGATTTCCTGCATCAAAATTTTTGATCGTGCTCGTGGGCTCGTATGGACAACTCCTAGAGGTCGGACGCATGTGCAGATCGTAACTTTATCCTCAAATCTAAATTAGCATGTTAGAATATTTAACTTGCACATGTAATAGATCTGATCTATTGGTTTCTTAGCTGTATTAGATGTAGTATTGTAACATATTGATGAGATCAATATGTTAATCTTTTCTTTATATTTTTAATTTTTAATTTAATATCATGCCTTGATCATATAATAAATTTTATATTTAAGGTATTTTTATATTTATTTAAATAAATATTTAATTTATTTAAGTCTTCTGCTGTCTAATCTTGAAAAAGTTTTTAAATCTACCCGTGAAACCCTAGATCTGGTTCCTTCAATTGGTATCAGAGCCTAGGTTCTTATTACATGATTTTTTTGAGCATATTTAGATTATTTATTAGATTAGACTTGATTTATAATCTAGTTATTAAATTTAAAATTAAAAATTTAGATCTCACGAACTGCCATAAGGTTGTCCTGCTGTAAGGTTTACCCCTTACAGTGAAAAGATTATCCTAAGTTCGTGATGATCTACCTCTAATCATAAATTTATTAGATTTGATCTAATTTTATTTATGATTTAATAGATTTAAAATAGTTTTAGATGTAAAAATAAAGTTATAGATTGCATGGACTGCTATAAGGTTGTCCTGCTATAAGGTTTGCCCCTTACAGTGGAAAGATTGTCCTAGTACGTGCTGATCTAAAATATTGATCATAAAATTTTAGATTAGATCTATGAGATTTTAGGATCTAATTTTAGTCATCATAAATATGTTAGATTTAATCTAGAAAGATTTATGATTGATTGTTGTCGAAACTATTTCAATATATGAATCTGTTTAGATTAGATCTAAAGTAGATTCATGTTTATGTTACTTGCATTTTGATTAAGAATCAAACATGCAGCTTGGTTGATAGAACCATATTATAAAAATATTTTGCAAACATGAAAATCATTTTAAAAAGCCGAACCCCAACCCTCAGTCCAAAACTTAATTAAGAATTAAGAAGTTGTTTGATTAGGATCTAGGATTGTAAATTAAAGATCCTAAGACACAAATCATAACACATTGAGTTAAATGGATTAGTGAAGATTAGGTCCATTAATTGGATTAGACCTAGGGTTAGATTAAAGAATGGACTTAATTAGAGAATTGACTAAATTAAATCAATTATTGTCTTAGATTAGATCAAGAATTCTCTAGATCAATTACAATAGTTGTAGTTGGTCAAGTCTATATCTTTAATGAGATCCAAGATGGACTTGATTCTTGGCTACGCGATCTAGCATGAACTGCTAGGTTGATCTAATTGAGACTAATTAAATCAGTTGGTGTCTAAGGTAAATCAAACTGGTGGTTTTTAATTGGTAGCCCGCTTACCTGACCATTTCTGATGGTGTCTAAGGCAAGCTTTGGCAGATCCTTCCATTGATCGAACTTACCTGGCCTCTTGGTGAAATTATGTTTTGATCGGATCACTTAACTATTCAAGCTAACCCATGTTAGCTAGGTAAATTAGTTTGACTGATTTAGGTGCTCCTAAACCAGCCTATTAATGATCTTCCTTAAGCTGACTTGAAAAAGTCAGTGGAAGGATCATGACAAGCTGATTCATCTGATCTTCTCTCATCTTTAAATTAAATTCTCTAAAATTATTAGATCCCTAAAATGAGATAGTTATTATGATAACTAGATCATAGCCTTTCATTAAGTGGATGATAATGGGTCTATTAGTTGGATAATCATTGGAGGCCCAAAGGCCTGGTGTTTATCGGCTAATAAAATTACCATTCATTATATGATTTTTTGACTACAACTTTCTAAATGATGGTTAGGTTAGCCAACCAAAGTTGGGCCTAATCATTCATTGGTTAGATGGGCCAAGTATGGTCATGTTAATGGTTCGACCTAATCAGATCTTTTCAATGGAGGCCAAAGCTTACTGATTAGGGACTGGGGCAAAATTTGATTACTAAAAATTATTTAAAGAAATAATTGATTATGAACCTATTCTTAGATGCACATGGGTTGGCCAACCAAAGTTGGGCTCGTGTGCAATCTATGTGGATTCTAGTATCCACTAAGAAATTAGGATATTTTTTTAAATTGGAGGTAGAGCCTATCAATTTGAATAAAATAGTGGAAGAATCTTTTGATTAAAGTCTAAATCTTTAGGTTTAATTAATCAATTACTAATTAGATTATGGTTTTTCTTTATGCAGATATGGCTACTTTTCTATTGCTCCAATCATTATTGGACATTGATAAAGTTGGTGGGACCCAACTTCGATAGTTGGTACCAAAAGTTAAAAATTATTCTGAAGCATGAACGGATTCTATATGTGTTGATGGATCCTGCACATGAGGAGCCAGCTGCCAATGCATGTGAAATAGTCAGAGACACTTATCAAAAATGGCTCAGTGACTAGACCACGGTACGCTGCATTATGCTGGCTTCTATGAGCAACGAGTTTAGTCACAGATTTGGGATGGCTCTGCCAAACATCATGCTTCAAGTATTGGAGGATTCCTTTGGCACACCCAATGATGTGGAGAGGCACAAGACTAATTGTGCCATCTTCAATGCCATGATGTGGGATGGTGCCTCTGTCACTAATCATGTATTATACATGATCGAGCTGATAGAGTGATTGAGCAAGCTCGACTTTTTCTTACATAAATAGCTTGAAAAGGATGCAACACTGAACTCGTTGCCCAAGTTCTTTCTTCCATTCCTTACTCATCTTAAAATGATAAAGCTTGAAGTATACTATCATTGGTTACTGGGGTTGCTTCCGAACTTTGAGAAGGATCACCAACTCCACAAAGAGTCGATGAACTTAGTGGGAGGCTCATCTTCTGGTTCTTGATCCTTTGGAAAAGAAAAGAAGAACAAGAGGAAGAATGCTAAGAAGGTGTAAATTCAAGCTAGGACATTTGTGCAAGGCCAGATCAAAAAAATTGAGCCCGACAAGAGTCAAGCTGAATGCTTCTTTTGCAAGAAGCGGGAGCACTGAAAGTGAAACTGTCCTTAGTACATTGCATCCCTGGATCTGAATAGGTAGAAAAAGAAGTAAGCTATTGCTAGGCAAGATATTTATATGATAACTTCTTCTAATTTCTCTATTTGTGATATTACTAACTAGGTATTGGACATCGGTAGCCCTTATCGTATTTGCAATTCGTTGTAGGGGTTGTAGGTCAGTAGGAGATTTGAGAAAGGTGAAAGCTTTTTGAACATTGGAGATGGAAGACCAGTTCTAATTCTAGCTTTAGAAATTTTGAAACTTCTATTTGAGTTTCATATCGTTGTTCTTAATGATTGTTATTTCTATCCCAATTTCTTTTTAAATATCATTTCTGTAGGCCTTTTGGCCAAAAATGATTATAAAATTTCAATAAAGAAACAAGTTTGTAATGTCATTATGAATGGTGTTACTATTTTCAATGGATATTTGAATAATGATGTGTATATATTATCACAACCTGTTAAAATAGTTTATTCAACCGGCAAGCATCCTAGATTAGATAGTATGTCAGATATCTACTTATGGCACTGTAGGTTAGGTCACATAAACAAGAACAGGATAAACAGGTTGACTCAAGAGGGAATCCTCAAAGTCAGTGATTGTGAATCACTTCTAACCTGTGAGTTCTATCTTTTTGGTAAAATGACCAAGTCATCTTTTACTAAAAAAGGTGAGAGAGGTACTGAGCTCTTAGGTCTAGTACATACTGATGTATGTGGACCAATGAACATAAGTGCCGGAGGTGGATATGTCTACTTCATCACTTTTATAAATGATCTGTCCAAATATGGATATGTCTATCTGATGAAACATAAGTCAGATTCTTTTAAAATGTTCAAACAATTCCAAAGTGAAGTAGAAAAATAAATTAGAAAGAGTATTAAAATTCTTCAATCTGATCGAGGAGGGAAATACCTTTCTGGTGAATTTCTCACATATTTAGGAGAGAATAGGATTCTCTTCTAATAGACTCCTTCAAAAATACCACAGCATACTGGTGTGTCTGAAAGGAGGAATTGAACTTTGTTAGACATGGTCTGATCCATGATGAGATTTGCTAGCTTATTTATCCTGTTTGGGAGGATTTGGGAGGATTTCAAGATTTGCTAGCTTATTTTCAATCAACTTGTTATCTGTTAAATAGGATTTCAAGTAAGTCTGTACATAAGACTCCATATGAGATATGGATAGGATGTAAGCCAACACTTTCACATCTTAAGATTTGGAGGTGCCCGACTTATGTCAAATAGTTAATTATAAATAAACTTGGACCCAGGTCTGATAAGTGCACATTTATAGGGTACCCAAAAGAGATCAAAAGATACTATTTCTACCATGCTGATGAACAAAAGGTGTTCGTCAGTCTTAAGGCAACCTTTTTGGAAAAGAAGTTCCTTGGTGAAAGAATTGTTGTACAACAGGTAGAAAAATTGACATCTATAGCTGAACTTAAGTTGGACTTGATTAGATCACATCCAGAGCCTAGTATACCTACACCATTAAGGTAATCTGATAGAGTACTGCATCATCCAGATAGATACTATGATTTCTTGGTCCAAGATGGTGTGTGAGCTCAAAAGTGGCACTCCTAAATCTTGAAAACATGAAAAGATAGATCATGGGAAGATGGAAGCAAGTCGGAAGAAGAATCAATCTCAATAGTAAAGTTCAGAACTAGGCTGGCTCACTCTGAGACTGAGCTGGCTCAGTTGAAAATTGGGTCGACTCAGTTCAAGATTGGATCGGCTAGGTCTTAGAGAAAAATTCAGATAGAGAGCAGCATTTTTGGACTATTGGTATGATACACAACTAGGTTGGCTTAGTCTGGGACTGAGCCAACCTAGTCGCAAGTTAGCCAGCTCAGTCTGAAACTAGGCTGGTTTAATTTTTGTGGGTTATTATTTTATGTACGTGGGTTGTTTGGATTTGGAGAGTTTTTCTATGAGCTTGGGCTTGACCCTTTGTAAAGTATATATATACTGGAAATAGGTCAAGGTTGTAAAGGTGCTGAAATATACAAAATAAAAGCTCTTTTCTTTCGAAAATCTCTTCTTTCCTTCTTCTCTATTTCTTGATTTATTTGATCATGCTTTCATAGAGATCTCTAAGAAGTACTTTCTTGATTGCTTGGCTAATCACCGACAGCCACGCTGATCCATGTGGAAAGAGCATATATTTCAAATATTTGGTATCAGAGCAGTGTTGCATGGAAGGAAGGAAGTCACCTAGAATTTTCTACATCCAGGATCTGTTGCACTAAGTTTTATCCTAAAACTTCTAATTTGCTTCGTGGTTGTCTCTAGATTGAGGTGGAGATTGTTTACATGAAGGAACGATGATACAGAAGTTTGAAAAGAGGATCTAGGGCTAGTTAGATCTTCTGTAAATGATAGTTTTACTGATGTATGATCATGAAGGATGTTAGTGATCTATTCTTAACTTGTTTATAGTCATGGGATCAAGTGGATTCAAGATGGATTTTGAGAAGTTCGATGGCAAGAAAAACTTTACCCTATGGCAGTAAAGAATAAAAAACTTATTGGTTCAACAGAGGATCTACAAGGTCTTGACAAAAAAAAGGTCAAAAAAGATTAGTGCTGAGGATTGAAAAGAGTTGAAGGAAATTACTTTTAGCACAATCCGGATGTGCTTGGCCGATCAGATTTTGTCTGAGATTTGCATAGAAACTATGATAAAGGGGCTTTGGGAGAGATTGGAGAACACATACATGGAGAAGAACATGACGAACAAGCTGTGGTTGAAGAAATAGTTGTATAATCTGAGGATGTCCGAATGCGGAGATCTTGTTGCACATATCCAAAGGTTCAATCAGGTATGTTCTAAGGTGATGAGTTTGAATGTGAAGATCGACGAGGAGGATCAGGCATTGCTGCTATTATGTTCTCTCTTAGGTTCATATGATGATCTCATAACAACTCTAATTTATGGGAAGGAGACCCTAAACTATGAAGAGATTGTTGGTGTACTCAGATCAAATAAGCAAAGGAAAAGATCTGCAAGGAAGATCCTAAGTTTGAGATCTTGGCTGTGAATGAAAGATAGGAAAGATCAAAAGAGAAAACAAGAGGAAAATCTAAGGGTAGATCAAAGTCTCACGATCAGAGGAAGAGGACATTGAAATGTTATAAATGTCATCAGCCTGGACACCTGAGGAGAGATTGTCCCCTTTTGAGATCAAAAAAAAAAGGCCAGCAAGGAAGATGATACAACTTCTATGAGCAGTGGAGAAGACCTGCTAGTTGTATCAGATGGATCCATAGAGTGTGATACTATGTGCATATTAGATTCAGCATGCTTGCACCACTATACATCTCATTAGGAGTGGTTTGCTACCTACCAGAAGGTTGATGGTGGAAGTGTCAGCCTTGCAGATGATCACCTATGCAAAGTAGCTAGAATTGGCTCTATCAGGATGAGAATGTATGATAGGATCACTCGTATATTATCAAATGTCAGGCATGTACTGGAGTTGAAAAAGAGTTTAATTTTTTTGGGCTACTTGGAGGAGTAGGGTTATGCTTTTAGTAGCCAAGCTAGGAGTGGATGTTTGAAAATTTCTAAGAAAGCTTTGATGGTGATGAGAGGTAGAAGACTAAGCAACAATCTTTACAGAATGGAAGGCTCAGTGGTAAATGATAGTGCAGAGGTGCTAGTAGCGGCATAGAAGGAGCAAATTTTATATCGATTGTGGCACTATCGGATGGATCATATGAGTGATCATGGGCTCACAAAACTAAGCAGAAAAGGTATGATCCCAGCTCTAAAGAAGGAGGGCATAAATCTTTATGAGCCGTATATCTTTGGCAAATAGTATAGGGTGAAGTTTGCTAGAAGTACCAAGCACAGCGACGGAGTGCTGGATTTAGTGCACTCGGATGTGTGGGGACTAGCTCCTATATTAGCTAGAGGTAGGGCAAAATACTTTATTACTTTCATTGATGATTTCTCAAGAAAGGTGTGAGTTTATCTGATCAGAGATAAATCAGAGGTGTTTGTCTGGTTCAGAGCCTGGAGAGCTAAAGTAGAGAAGGAGTCAGGGAGATAGGTAAAGTGTCTGAGGTCAGACAATGTAGGGGAGTATACTAGCCTAGAGTTCAGGAGGTATTGTAAGAAAAATGGCATCAAATGCCATTACACGATGAGGATGACTTTCCAGTAGAATGGTGTCATGGAGAGGATGAACTGGATACTGACCGAGAAGGCATGGAGTTTGAGGCTACAGACATCACTGCCAAAGTTCTTTTGGGATGATGCTCTAACTTTTTCTTATTTTCTTATGAACAGGTCCCCTCATTATAAGCTGAATGGAGGCATTCTAGAAGAGGTCTGAAGTGGAAAGAAGGTGGAGCATGGCCATTTGAAAGTCTTCGATTGCATAGTTTATGCACATATGGAGGCAACCGAGAGGAGCAAATTGGACTCGAAATCTCAAAAGATGATATTCATAGGGTATCCATAAGGAGTCAGGGGGTACTACTATGGGACTCTCAGGTATAGAAATCAGTGATCAGCAGGGATGTTATCTTTGATGAGAAGAGCATCTTGAGGAGGTCTAGGATAGATGGAATTGAGAAAATAAAGGTGAACAATAATGGCCAGTCAGAGAATGATGGCATGCAGGTTACATCTACTTACAGGAGTGTTCCTATTGAGGTGGAGTTGGGTAGAAAAGTATTATCTCAGATTGAAAATCAGCATGAAGGGCCGACAGTTCAGATCGATGTACAAGAGCAGCCATAGACACCAGATAGAGATGTGCCAGTAGGAGTAGCTTTGCACAAGCCCCAGCGTACTATTAGGAGACCGATCAGATATGACATTGATGAGGTTATCTTCTATGCACTTATCACTGCTAATGGAGATCCAAAGAATTATGCAGAGCCCATGGAGAGTGAGGATCATGATTCATGGATGCAGACCATGATGGAGGAGATGGAATCATTTGAGAAGAATCAGACATAGTAGCTGGTGGATCTTCCAGAGGGTGCTCGACCTATTGGCTCAAAGTGAGTGTTCACAAAGAAAGAAGCACCTTCAGAACAAGATGGAGTCAGATTCAAAGCAAGTCTGGTGGCAAAGGGATACTTATAAAGAGAAGGGATTGACTACACAAAAATTTTCTCTTCTGTGGTCATACATCTATTTGAGTTTTGCTGTCACTAGTGGTACAACATAACATGGTATTGGAACAGATGGACGTGAAGATGACCTTCCTTCATGGGACTTTGGAGGAAAGAATCTACATGAAGTAGCTAGATGGTTTCATGGAGATGGAATAGGAAGAAAAGGTATATTTACTCAAAAAGTGTTTGTATGGCTTGAAACAATCCCCTCGTTAGTGGTATCAAAGATTTGATAGCTTTGTCTTGATCCTTGGTTTCAGCAGATGTGAATATGATGTTATGTCTACATCAAGGATGTAGATGAGGAGGATGGCCTGTACCTATTATTATATGTAGATGATATTCTCATAGTCAGTAGAAGCATGGATGCTGTGAAAAGGTTAAAAAGGGCATTATCATCTAAATTTGGAATGAAAGATTTGGGTCCAGCTGAGAAAATCCTTGGAATGGAGATTTTCAGAGATAGGTACAAAGGAGTGCTCCATTTATCACAAGAAAATTATGTACAGAAGATTCTGGAGAGGTTTGGAATGGAGAAGGCCAAACCTGCAGAGACGTCATTATCGAGCCATATGTCTCTCTTCAAGTTATAGTGCCTCCAATTAGAAGAGGAGAGAGAGTACATAGAATGAGTTTCTTATGTTAATATTGTAGGCAGTGTGATGTACACTATGGTGTGCTGTAGACTAGATATAGCACATGCTGTGAGCACGGTTAGTAGATACATGGCTAACCCTGGGAAGGAATACTGGAAAGCATTGAAATGGATATTGAGATAACTGCATGGAATAAGGGATTATGGTTTGATGTTTGGTGGGCAGCTGGGAGGATTTGGAGAACAATCTATGAAGATATTTGAAGATTCAGATCCTTTGGAAGGATTTGTTGATGCAAATTATGCTGGTGATCGTGATACAAGGAGGTCTACTTTTGGATACCTCTTCTGCATATATGGTGGATCAGTATCTTGGAGATCAACCCTTTAGCCAATCACAACCTTATCTACCATAGAGGCCAAGTACATTAGGATAATGGAGGCTGCAAAGGAAGCCCTTTGGCTTAGGAGGCTGATTGATGAGTTGGGGGTGGAGCAGAGCAAGGTTATACTATTCAGTGATAGTCATAGTGCTCTATTGTTGGCACAGAACCCAGTCTATCATACGCGCACAAAGCATATAGACGTAAGGTATCACAGGAATAGAGAGCTAGTGGAGGAAGGTGAAGTGGAACTGATGAAAGTTCATACTAAGGAGAATCAGTCTGATGCACTCACGAAGGTAGTCCCTAGAGATAGCTTTCAGAGATGTGTGGCACGGATGAGTCTGTTGAGGAGAGATAAGTTCACAAGGACTTGGAAGCACCAAGGTGGAGAATGTGAGCTTAGAAGTGGCACTCCTAAGTCTTGAAAACATGAGAAGATAGGTCATGGAAAGACGAAAGCGAGCCAAAAGAAGAATCAGTCTCAATAGTAAAGATCAAAAACTCGGCCGGCTAACTCTAAGACTAAGCCCGCTCAGTTGAAAACTAGGTCGACTCAGTTCAGGACTAGGCTGGCTAGGTCTCAAAGAAAAATTCAGATAGAGAGCAACATTTTCGGGCTATTGGCATAGTACACAACTGGGTCGGCTTAGTTTTTGCGGGTTATTATTTTATGTATGTGGATTGTTTGGATTTGAGAAGTTTTTCTATGATCTTGGGCTTGATCCTTTGTAAAGTATATATATTAGAAATAGGTTAAGGTTGTAGAGGTGCTGAAATATATAGAATAGAAGCTCTTTTCTTCCAAAAATCTCTTCTTCTCTTCTTCTCTATTTTTTGATTTATTTGATCGTTCTTCCACCGAGATATCTAAGAAGTACTTTCTTGATTGCTTGGCTAATCACCGACAGCCATGCCAATCCATGTGGGAAGAGTGCATATTTCCAACATGGTGATCCCATCGAACTCAATGAGAATGATAAGGATCCAATCATCTATATGGATGCTATATAGAGATCTGATTTTAAGAAATGGCTTGAGGCCATGAAATCCAAAATGGAGTCCATGAAGGTCAATGATGTGTGGACATTGGTTGACCCACCCGAAGGAATTAAATTCATTGGATGTAAATAGGTCTTCAAAAGAAAGAGAGGCACAGACGAAAAGGTGGAGATCTATAAAGCCCATCTAGTTGCCAAGAGGTATCATCAACATTATGGTATTGACTATGATGAGACGTTCTCTTCTATGACAATGCTCAAATCCATTCAGATTATGCTTATGATTGCTACCCATCTAGACTATGAGATCTGGCAGATGGATGTGAAGATAGCTTTCTTTAATGAAGAGTTGACTGAAGAGGTGTATATGATACAACCTAAGGGATTCACATCCATAAATGAGTTCAAGTTGTGCAGGCTTCGGAGATCCATTTATGGATTGAAGCAGGCATCTCGGAGTTGGAACATGCATTTTGATAAAGTGATTAAAACATATAGTTTCATTAAGAACGGAGTAGAATTCTATATTTATAAATGGATAAATGATCCAATAGTAGTATTCCTTATCTTGTACGTGGATGATATTCTCTTAATCGAAAATGACATTCCCGCACTAGAGAAAATAAAAATTTGGTTGTCATCACAGTTCTCCATGGACTTGGATGAAGCATCCTACATTTAAGGAATGAAGATCTATAGGGATAGATCTAAAAGGATGCTTGGATTATCATAGTCCATGTACATAGATACTGTGTTGAAGAGGTTCAGCAAGAAGAATTTCAAAAAGGACGATCTCTCGATAGGCCATGAAATTTTTCTCTCTAAGAAGGATTGTCCGACAACTCCTAAAGAGAGAGAGCGTATGAGTAGAGTCCCATATGCTTCGGTAGTGGGATCTATCATGTACTTCATGATATGTATGAGACCAAATGTGGCATACTTACTAGGAGTAGTGAGTAGATACCAGTCTGATCCTGAAGAAAATTACTGAAAAGTGGTTAAAAACATCCTTAAGTATTTGAGAAATACTAAGGACCAATGGTTAGTTTATGGCAAGTAAGATTTGAAGCTTATGGGATCTATAGACTCAAGCTTTCAATCTGATCATGATGACAGCAGAAGCATGTTAGGATATATCTTTACTCTAAATGGTGGATCTATCTGCTGGAAGAGTTTCAAGTAGCATACTATGGTAGACTCTGTTTGCAAAGCAGAGTACATTGCAGCATCAGATGCCATGAAGAAAGCTGTGGCTAAGAAAGTTTATCACTGAGCTTGGAGTAGCATCCTTCCTAGATGGTCTGGTCCTGCTCTACTATGACAACACTGGTGTCATAGCTCAGGCGAAGAAACCAAAGGCACACCAGCGAACAAAGCACATCCTACGTCGCTTCCACCTGGTTCGAAAGATCATGGATAGAGGTGACGTCAATCTTTAGAAGATCGACGAAAAGAATAACCTAGCCAACCCCTTCACCAAAGCCCTAGCAATAAAGGAGTTCGATAATCACAAGTCAGAGATGGATATTAGAAACTGTGCTGAGTGGCTTTAGGACATGTGGGAGTTATTGGAAAGTATGTTCCAAAATCAATCATCAGTCTATTGATGGTTGAGCTACACTATATCTATAATTGATTCATTAATAAATAAAATATATTTTTGGTATTTTTCATCGCAAAGTATATATTCATCTTCTAACAAACTCTATTATTGTGATGAAGTCCTTAGGACTATTTAGCTTCGATAAGGAGAGGATTTATCGATTAGTCTTTAAATTTATTCACGACTAAATGATAGGCTGTTAATTAGGACGACAGCATCTATCGAGCATAGGTCACTGTATGCCATATAGATTGGTTGTCCTTTTAACCAAGAAGTGTGGAGACACTGGTATAGCACATAGATGAGATGTATGGGTACATCATCATTGAACGTGACCAATTTCAAAGTATTCTATATCGAGAATGTCTCTGATGGGATATAGGTATAAGTATCCCTTAGACCTGAGATCACCTCAGTAGCTTGCAAGAAATCCACTATGCTTTGGTATCAAACTTACTGAATTTCTAATTCAGTAACAGAACACTTTTGGACATAGTCAAGTACTTGCAAAGTCAGAGTGTGATCAAGATTGAATTGACCACTCCAAGAGTTGGAGAATAATGTATCACTGTATTTCAATATAGCAAAATCTTGGCCCGGATGATCCATCAGATGGATTTGATATTTTGAAATATAATGTGGACAATCTGATCAGAGTTGATAGTTGAACTTTGAGATGTCCTACGAGCATTTTGGTCAAGGAAATGAATTATATTGAAACTATATCCGCATGGATTTTAAGGATAATGTTCTACACATTCGACCTATCCGGATGTCAGATACCATTGCTAGATGATTACTTTGATTAGTATAAGAATATATTTTTGTGCTATCAGCTTAGGTTCAGACCTATGAGGTCACACATATTAGAGGTCACGATTCGATCGGATGATTGATCAATGATTAAGAATCATTCTAGGATTAAACAATCAATACGATTGATGTTTAACCTAGTACAAGCATTGTAGGAGGATTGATTAACAATTTGATTGCTAATTAGATTAATTTGATTAAGCCAAAGGATTGAGATTAAGTTTAATTAAATATAATTTAATTATATTTAGTTTAGATTTGATTAGATTAAGTCTAATTGGCTTATTGGATAAGCTAAGTGTAGGGAAAAACTAGTCCATGTTTAACTAGAACTCCAGTCAACCCAATTTTCTAATTTGATTAGAAAATTAAATCTAATTTAATATAATTTAATTAAGTTCTTAATTGGGTTAGAATCTTATTTATTTAGTTGATTTGATTTTGATTTAATTTGGTTTGAGAAACCATGTTTGACCAAGTTATAGATGGAATCCTAGTGAGACTAGGATTCCACCTTATACCATCTTAGCCCTCCACATCCTCCATGCCAATTTTTAGGAATTTTTTATGAAAATACTCTTTCCCCTGATCTTCATGCATGCCTCCTCTCTCTCTCTCTTTCTCATATGGTAATTTGATAGTTGACCAAGTCAAAAAGAGAAGTAAGTTTTGATCTAGGATTCTATGAGATAGAATCCTTATAAACTAAAATGCCTTCTTCTAATTGTGCCACCCACATCTTCTTTATTTTCTTTAAATTTTATGGTAAAAGAAGAAGTTTTTGTGCACCCCTATTGTTGGTCCATGGCAAGAAATAAGGTGGGGGTGCCCAAGAGTTGGGCGCCCCAACAACTTGCCATATTATGTCCTTTCCTTGTCTGAGTTTTTGACCAAACTTTGACTCTGCATATCATTTTATTTAGAATGAAATTTTGGCTAAAATTTTTATAAAATACTGACCTTTGAGAGATATTTGAGGTGTGCAAAAATCAGAGGAAGAGAGTCTTTGGGCATTAGGGTTCCATAGACACCAAACTAGGTGTTTAGGTGAGAGCAATGATAAGAAGAAGAGGGTCTTCTTCCAGGGTTGCTATGTTCATCATCTTTCTTCCTTCGTTCTTGGGTTTTTTGAGAGAGTCTCAAATCTGAAACCTCTTCTCCACCTTCTTTTCCTTGGAAGAATCTAAATCCAGAAGAAGAAGGAATCTGATCGACCATCAAAGAAAAATCAGCACAGTACTAGTATACTGTGCTGATTTCCTACATCGAGATTTCTGATCTTGCTTGTGGACTCGTGTAGATGACTCCTAGAGGCCAGATGTATGTGTGGCTCATAATTTCATCCTCAAGTCTGGATCAGTAAGTTAGAATGTCTAGTTTGCATAGGTAATAGATCTGATCTATTGGTTTCTTAGCTGTATTAGATGTAGTATTGTAACATGTTGATGAAATCAACATGTTAATTTTTTTTTTATATTTTTAATTTTTAATTTAATTTGATATCTTGATCATGTAATAAATCTTAGATCTAGGATATTTTTATATTTATTTAAATAAATATTTAATTTATTTAAGTCTTTCATTATTTGATTTTGAAAAAATTTCAAGATCTATCTGTGAAATCCTAGATCTGGTTCCTTCAGATCAATGTAGTGTTCTGCTATCAAGAGTAGTTAGCTAAGACCAATGGATATAAGTGTCCCTCTGACTTGAGATCATCGTGATGACTTACAAGTAACTTACTATGGTGTCGGCCTACCTGAATTTCTAATATAGCGATGAAAGATTTTTAGGTACAATCAAGTACTTATAGAGTCGGTATGTGAGTCAAAATTAGATTAACCACTCCTGATTAACTTTAAGAGTGAATATCTCATTATATTTAATTTAACAAAATCTAGGCCTAGGTAATCCTCATGAGGAGTCACAAGTTTGCAATCTTTGAAATATAATATAGATGATTTGTATGAGTGTTAATAACTAATTCGAAGTCATACTAAACATTAAGAATCAAAGGGATGAATTATACGGTAACCATAGGCTAGGATTCTAAGAATGTTGCTATACGTACATTCGATCTATCTGAATGTTGGATACCATTGTTAGATGGTCATTTTGATTGATACAAAAATTAGTTTCTATGCTACCAGCTTAGATTCAAACCTATGGGGTCATACACATAAGAGATTACTACCTGATTAGATGGTTGATCGATGATTAAGAATCATTTAGTGATCGAATCATCAATGCGATTGATGATCAATCAAGTGCAAGTATTGTAGAAGGATTGATTAGCAATTGGATTGCTAATTGACTCAATTTGATTGAGCAATCAGGCTGATATTGAGTCTAATTGAATTAGATTCAATTAAAATTAGTTTGAACTTGATTGGATCAAGTCCAATTAGTTTATGAAATAAGCTAATTACAAGGGAAAATAATTTTCTATTGGATCAGGATTTGAGTACACCTAATTTCTAATTGACTTAGAATTTAAATTAAATTTAAATATAATTTAATTGGGCTTCTAGTTGGACTAGGATCATCCTTAATTAGGTTGCATTAATCCTAGTTCAATGGGTTTAATAAATTAGGTTTGACCTAGTCTATATTGGAGAGTCCTAGTTGGACTAGAACTCCTCCCAATCCCATATGCCATGAAAGAAAAGCTGCACCCCATATTTCTCAGCCCAATAAGGTCTCCACATCCCCTATCTGATTGTTTTGGAAATTTGTTTGAACTAGTCAAACTTAGAAAGAGTTGATAGAGTTTTAATTCTTTAAAACTCTTCTTCTCTTCCTATGAAATGTTGTCCCACGCCCCCTAATTTTTTGGCACAATATTTCCTGACTTTTTTCCATGCACTCCCTTCTCTCTTACATGAATTGGTTCATGGAATATGCAAGGAGGCATCCAAGAGTTGGACACCTCCAATATTTCCTTCTTTGACTAGGTCTTTGACCTAGTCTTGGATGGTTGTTATGATGCCACTTTTTAAGGAAGTGTGGGCATAGGAAACAAAGGATTTTTTCATGGAAAAGTTCTGAAAAGAAGTGGTTTTCTACATCATGTTTTTAGGGTGAGGTGTCCAAGAGTTGGATGCCCCCTAAAACTCCTCCATAGTTTTCATTTTGACTAGGTTTTTGACTTAGTCAGGGATTCTTATTGATGCCTCCTATTTAACTGGTTTTGTGGCATGAGAAACCTGGATTTTTTATGAAAAAACTAAGAGAGAAAGGGAGAGGGGTGTGGGAGGATTGGTGATCCAAGTTGTTAGGACGTTTAGATTTCTTTTGGACATGATATGATCATGTCTTGATGAGAGAAGTAGAAGAGAAGAAAGTCTTCTCTTAGGATTTCTTTGAGAGCTTTTTCTTCTCCATCTTTATATGAGATTTTTTTATTATAAAAATTAGATAGAAAATGAGAAAGGGCATGGAAAAATACTTAAGGAGAGGGTCTCCTCTTGTCAAGGCATGGAGATTTATTTAGGACATCAATGGTTGATATCCTGAATAGAAGATGAGTCTTCTTTTAATGGTCTTTCTTCAAGCCTTTTCTTTTCTTATTTTAGAATGATCCAAGAGTTGGTCTTTTCCCTCAATCCTCCTCCTAATCTTCATCTTTTGGAGTGTCCAAGAGATCTAAAGAAACTTTATAGGTCGACCATCAGGAGGAAGCTGCAAGAAGCTAGCACTTCAAGCAAATCTTCGTTCGACAAACTTTCGATTTGCATAGCGATCTCGTGTGGACAACCTATGGAGGTCGAATATACTATGTGGATTCAAGTAATAAGGACAACATTGGATATCAATTGGGGTATTCTCGATCCATGCAAAGGGAAAAGATTTGATCTCTTCTTGACCTAGATATGATCTAGGATTTTTAGAAGTATTCTAGATCTAGAGTATTGATATGATCAATACCAAATCTATTTTATTTTTAAATTTATTCATGCATCTTAACATTTTATAGATCCTAAATATAAGATTTAGTGATTAGATCACATGTATAAATAGATTAATTAGTTTAATCTATATCTTCTACTGCATTCACTTTTGAAAAAGTTTTCAAAGACATGCATGAAACACTACATGATTTTCTAATAGTGGTATCAGAACTCTAGGTTCTTATTTGACATAATCATATTTGTAATTAAAATAAATCTAAAAATAATTTTTAAAGATTGTATATACTGATCATAAGGTTGTCTTGTTATAAGGTTAACCTCTTATAATAAAAATGTTGTCCTAGTATGTGCAGATCTGAAAAGCTGAATTATGAATAAGTTAGATAAGATCTAAATAGATTTATGATTTACTTTTTTAATTTTAAATCTAAAATAAATAGATATTTGATCTATTTTAGATTATTTAGATAAGATCTAAATAATTTTAGGATTGCACATATTGATTATAAGATTGTCTTACTGTAAGATTTATCTCTTACAGTACAGAGGTTGTCCTAGTATGTACTGATCTGAATAACTTAAATCATAAATAATTTAGATGAGATTTAAAGCATTTTATGATTTACTTTCAAATTTTAAATCTAAAATTTAATGATTTATGATCTAATTTTAAATTATTTAGATATAATTTAAATGATATATGTTTCATGTTTAGATCTACATCCTATTATTGCATATACTGGATATGTAGTTTTCTTTTTGAATCTAGAATTAATATATGTGATATATTTGCTTTGTAAAATTTAAATTAAGAACTTACTTTCTCCAAAATTCTAGATTCAAAAATCTAGGACATGATCTACACATTGAAATAAATCAAATCTAAAATCATAAATTGAATTTGATTCAATGTAAATTATTTACCAAATTTAAAAATATTTCAAAAATTCAAATCAGAATATAGTTCTGAGGTTTCAAATCCTAACCTATCAATCTTGAACTTAATTGAGAATTAAGTGATTATTTAGTATCAACATTTGTGATTTGAAGATCCTAAGTTAATTTCATAAATCATGGATTACAGGATAATGGGTTAGTTTTGATTGGATCATTAACTGGGTTAGACCTAGAATTAGATTAAATATGGACTAAGTTAAGAAATTGATCAAATTTAGTTAATAGTTAATTAGGATTAGGTTTTTTTCTATAGATCAATTCAATAGTTGTAGTTGATCATAGTCCATACATCTAACAAATGGATTTGATCATGTCTTAGTGGTCGAGCCCGAGTCTTTAGGCAGACCAAATCAAAAAAATTGATTGGTGTCTAAGGTAAGTCTGGCATTTTTAGACCATTACTTTTTAATTGACAGCCTGCTTACCTAGCCATTTCTATTGGTGTCTAAGACAAGCTTTGGTAGACCCTCCTGCCAATCTCACTTAACTGGCTAATATAGTTAATCAACTTTTGATTAGGTTGCTCATTGATTCATGCTAACCCATATCACATAGAAAATCAGTGAGACTGATTTTATTCAATGAGACTGATCTAGGTGCCTATGGACCAAAATTAATCCTAATCCCCATTAATGACTTGAGAAGTCAGTGGAAGAATTTGACTTGGTGAAGTCAGTGGAAGCAATTTGATCCATTTCTTCTTTATTCTTAAATCACTAATAATTTAAATTCTCTAAAATTATTAGATCCTTAAAATGATAAAGTTATGGGAATAACTGAGTCAGAGCCTTCCATTAAGTTGGATGATAATGGATCCATTAACTTAATAATTATTGGAGGCTCAAAGGCCTGGTGCTTGTTGATTAATGAAATTATCATTCATAATATGATGACTTGAAAGTGTCTCTCCAATGGTAGTTTGGTTGATCAACCAAAGTTAAGCTTAATCATTCGTTGGTTAGATGCTCCAAGTATGGTTATGTTAATGGTTGGAAACCAAATATTTTTGGTGGAGTTCAAAGCCTACTGATTAGATTTCTGGGGCAAAATTTAATTATTAAAAATTATTTGAGAGAATAATTGATTAAAGAACCAATCCATGGATGCACATAGGTTGACCAGCCAAAGTTGGACTTGTGTGTAGTCTATGTGGATTCTAGTACTTGCTAGAGAATTAAACTAATTCATCAAATTGAAGGTAGAGGCTACCAATTCATACAAAATAGTGGAAGAACCTTTAGACTAAAGACCAAGTCTCTAGACTTAAAATAATTCATATACATTAGGTCATTATTTTCTTTTCCTCAGATTAAGGCTAAATCCTAATTATTACAATCACTGTCAGACAGTGATATACTTATGAGATCCAACTTCAATAATCAGTATTAGAAGTTAAATTTAGTTTAGCAGCATGAAGAGATTCATACTGGGACTTATAGGCCCAATCAAAATGATAAGTCTAAGACTGACCTAAATCAAGTAGAGTACTTTTACTATAAGAAGCAAGGTCATAGGAAGAAGAATTGTCATTAATATCATGCTTTCCTTGACCCCAACAGGCTGAACAAGAGAAAGAAGCAAGGAGTTGCTCATTAAGGATGTTATATGATAACACTTTGTCATTTCTCTATTTGTGATTCTACTACTTGGGTATTGGATGCTGGTAGCTTTATATAATTCATTGCAAGGACTAAAGGTAAGTAGAAAGTTTGAAAACTATAAGAGATTCCTGAACGTTGGGGATGAAAATCTTATTCCAATCCTAGCTTTAGAAATTATCGAGCTTATTTTCAAAAGTTATCATTTTCAGTGATTGTCACCGTTGTCCATAGTTTATGATAAATATGATCTTTGTTAGCCTTTTGACTAAAGATGGTCATTATTTATCAATAAAGAAAGATTATTGTGATATCATTATGAATGATATTATAATAATACGTGGACAACAAAGAAATAATATATACATTTTAACATAATCTATTAGTGTAATATACACATTTAATAACCCTCGTAAGTTAGATAATGTCATGGATGCCTACCTTTGGCCCTTAGGCTTGGTCATGTTAATAAGAACAAGATAAACATGTTAGCCTTAGAGAAAAACCTTGACATCAATGATTGTAAATCATTATCGACTTGTGAGTTTTGTCTTCTTGGAAAGATGACAAAGTCATTTTTTACTGGAAAAGATGAAAGAGCTAGTGAAGTTCTAAGTCTCATACATAGTGATGTATGTGGATCTATGAACACAAGTGCAAGAGAAGGATATTGATATTTCATTATGTTTAAAAATGACCTATCCATGTATAGGTATGTCTAGCCTAAATCATTTAAAATATTCAAATAATTTTATAATAAAATAGAAAAATAAACTAGAAAAGATATTAGAACTCTTCGATCAGATCGAGGAGGCAAATACCTATTCAATGAGTTAGTGATATATCTAGAAGATGATGGGATTCCCTCATAATGGACTCCTCTTGGGACATGACAGCATACTGGTGCATCAAAAAGAAGAAATTGAACTTTGTTAGATATGGTTCGATCTATAATGGGGTTTGTTAGTTTGCCTGCTTCACTTTAGGATTATGCTCTTGAGACTACTTGTTTTACTCTGAAAATTATTCTGAGTAAATTTATTGCAAAGACTCCACATGAGATATGGACCAGGCATAGATCTAGACTCTTTTATCTTCGGGTTTAGGGTTGTCCAACCTACATCAAATGTTTGCACACAAATAAATTTGGATCCTAGTCTGATAGGTGTTTACTCAAAGGGTACCCTAGGAAGACTAGGGGTTATTATTTCTACCATGTTGAAGAACAAAAATTGTTCATTAGTTGTAGGATATTCTTTTTGAAAAAAAAAGTTTCTTGGAGAAGAAATTGATGTCACTAAAATTGAATTTAAGAAAGCTCAACTGGTAGAAAGAACTAACACAATCTACTAAATCTACAGAACTAGATTTGATTAGATCAAATCTGGAGCCCATTAAAGTGGCACCATTAAGAAGATTCGGTAGAGTACCACGTCAATTGGACAGATACTATGATTTCTAGATCTGGAACGGCGATCCTGTTGAGCTCGATGAGAACATCGAGGATCCAATCACCTATATGAATGCCATGCAGAGGTCTGACTTTGAAAAGTGGCTTGGAGCCATGAAATCTGAATTAAAGTTCATAAAAATTAATAGTTTATGGACACTAGTTAATCCACCTGAAGGGATAAAATCCATTGGGTGCAAGTAGATTTTTCAAAAGGATCTGAGTGGCACAGACAGGAAGGTAGAGACCTATAAATCCTGTTTGGCTATCATCTCAAAGTTGGAACATGCATTTTGAATATATGTCTTCGTTACGAACGAAGAAGAACCCTGCATCTATAAGTGGGCAAATGATTCTAAAGTGTTATTCCTTATATCATATGTAGATGACATTCTTTTAATCAGGAATGATATTTTAGCATTACAAGAAATAAAGGTTTAGCTATCATCTTAATTCTTCATGTAGGATTTAGGAGAAGCATCTTACATCTTAGGGATAAAGATCTATAGAGATAGATCTAAAAGGATGCTTGGATTGTCCCAATCCATATACGAGATCAGATATGGCATACTCACTAAAGATACTAAGCAGATATCAGTCTGATCCAAGTGAGAATCACTAGAAGATTGTATAGACAATCTTTAAGTATTTGAGAAATATTAAAGTCCAGTGACTCATATATGGAGAAACTAACTTAAAACTTATGAGATAATTTGATTCTAATTTTTAGTCAGATCAAGACGATAGCAGGAGAATGTCGGATCATAAATTTATCTTAATTGGAGGAGCAATTTACTGAAAAAGTTTCAAGCAGAACACTATAGCCGATTCTATTTGCGAAGAAGACTACATCGTGGCATCTGATACTGCCATATAGGCTATGTGGTTGCAAAAGTTCATTAGAAAAATAGAAGTGGCATCCTCCATCGATGGTCCAGTCTTAATGTAGCACTGGAGCCATATATCGGGCTAAAGAACTAGAGGCATATCACATGACCAGTATATTCTGCAATGCTATCATCTTGTTCAAGAGATTTTGGATAAGGGTGACATCGACCTTCAGAAGATCGATGAAAAAAGAAAACTTGACCAACCCATTTGCTAAAGTCTTAAAACTAAGGAGTTTGATGAACTCAAGTAGAAGATAGAATATTTGATATTGTTCTAATTGACTTTAGTCCATGTGAAAGTTGTTAGGAAATGTATCCTAAAGCCAATTATCTAAGTTATAGATGATTGTGATTTATATATAAATTATCAAATAATAATTATTATTTGCCTTATTTATCATAAAAGTTCTATCCTTCTTAAATAAACTTCTAAGTTATGATGAACTTTTTAGAACTACACTCAATCGATAAAGAAGAATTTATTAGATGGTTCTTAAATTTGTTCACGACTAAATGATAAGTTATGAACTAGGATGATAACTTATCGAGTATAGATCACTGTATATCATATGCATTGGTTGACCTTATAACCAAGCGGTGTGAAGACACTAGTATGGCATGCAGATGGAATGTAGGAGTACATCTACATTGAACATGACCAATGTAGCGCTTTGTTGTCAAGAGTAGCTAACTAAGGCCAATGGATTAAGTATTCCTCTGACCTAATATCACCATGGTGACTTGCAAGCAACTTACTATACTTTAGTGTCGGATTACCTGTATTTCTAATATAATGATGGAAGATTTCTAGGTGTTAGATGAGTGCCCTAGAAGCCAAATTGACTGACACTTGTAATATACTTTTTAGGATATTTTTATAATTTTGACTTAAAATTAATAAAGAATTATTTTCTTCGATCACATTATGTATATATAGTATTTGTGATACAATCTTTAAGTTAATGAAATGCTAATACATATTTTCAAGAGTTAAAAATTTAAGACATGTATTTTCATAATTAACTCATAAACTATTCTGGCCCGTAGGATCATCATGAGGATGATGATCGATCCAAAAGATTGATGTACGATTGCTTTCTTAGGATAGATGAGTCTTGACTCTATAGTGTGGAGACACCAGAGCAAGAGTACAGGTACTCATTAGAGAATGAGAGCACTGAGCGTGACCACCTCGAGCAACCATAAGAATGTCTACCTTCTCGTCAATGACTGAGCTGGATGCTGCAGTTGTGTGTCTGTTTCTTAGACCTGAGATGCATCGATAGTTTACCTTAAGTGTGTTATAGTTTGACTACACCATAACTCAGTCTCCTAGCCATTTGAAACTATGAGGTGTATATTGGCTATAACATGTTTATTGTAGGAATTGGTTCGTACCAAGATGGGATCTATCAACCTTGGTAGAGAAGGAGTAGTCCTATGATGATCAGGAGATCGAGTTTTGAAGCCCATGGCCATGGTAGTATGATATAATAAAAAAAAAAATTTATTAGGATTTCACATCGGACTCGGATCAAATGATTAATTCATATGACAGATGTTGGGTTTGACGAGTTCACCTTAACCCTAATCCTATCGGGGCTCATGATAGAAGAACCCAATCATATAGGTAGTTGCCCCAAGAGGTTCTCATTTAATTTTGATGGGTTGTCACCATATACTACTAGGTGTCATTGGTGAATTTTGGGAGCACATATTGGCGTGCGCACATGGATAAAAGGAGAGAGTCCCATATGAATGGGACTTTAGGATTTCTTGATGGGATCAAAGACCTTGGCACCATCTAGGAGAAGTTTTTGGGTGACTAACCTGATTGGATCAGGTGTGTAAGCATGGCCAATTAGATTAAAATCTGATTAAATTAACCAATGTGATTGGTTGATGCTGTGTGGCACTGCATGGCTCAAAAGGATCTATTTAAACCCTCCTGTGCCCTAGGGTTTCACAAGTTCTCCATCACCATGCCAAAGTGCTACCGCCCCTCCTCTATTCCATGCCCTTTCATCTTCCTCCTCTCCCTCTTCTCCACACCTAAAGATTGGGCAAAATTCCAGCAAATGAGATCCAAAGCAGTTGGCATAAGGATTCTGGCAAAAGAGATGACGGTATTCGTGAGATAAGCGTGCTGCCTTCAAGTTTTGTTTTGAAGGCTCTATAGATTAGATCTTGATCTAATCTTTGGAGATTAGATCTAGAAAGAGAGTGCATCTAGATCTAGTCCGAGTGGACTTCGGTAGAGGCCAGACACTTGCGTGGCTAGATCCAGAATTCTAGATTAGGATAGATCATCGTTAGGGTAATAGTTATCCTAAATAGGTAACAATTATTATTCTAGATTTATTTTTAATTTTGGTTTCTAATATCAAATCATAAAAATTAGATCTGGAAACTCTCAAATATGATCAAAATTTATAAAAAAATTTAAAAATTTTTGCTTCAAATCAGATTAGATCAGATCGATCCTATGGTGGAAAACTAGGTTTTTCTTCAAATGGTATCAGAGCTACGTTTGTAGTTCTCCAGATCTACTCTAGATCTGATTTTAATTTTTTTTTGATATGATATTAATGATTTTAGATGTCACATTAGATGTGATTAGATCTAAAATCAGAAGATTAAAATTATAAATAATATATGAGATATGTTTTATGCATGTTTAGACTAGGTTTATAGAATTATTCTATGAATTATCTAGAGTAGAATTTTATATGATATGATCATTTTAAAATTTTACTTTTTAGATGTTATATCTAATATATTAGATCTGAAATATGCATGTATTAGATTAATTTACTAAATAATCATATATGCGATATATGACATGCATGTCTAGACTAGCTTTTATTGTTCTATGCAATAGATAGTCTAGAATAAATTTTTGTTTTGATATGATCAATTAAATTTTTATTTTTAGATGTTATATTAGATATGATCAGATATGAAACATGCATGACTAATTTATTTTTGATACATGAAATGTATACAAAGCATGCATAGTTAGATCTATAATTTTATATTTGATATATGTTATAGATCTAATAGTTTTATAGTATAAAAGTTATTTCTGATTAAGGCATTCTCCTTGGCCGTCTGGTCATAAGAGTAAAAAGAGTTTAAAGGCTATCTCTTTCCATTCAATGGAGTGCTCTTATGGTGTGTAGGGATATTGCGCATTTGTCCTTAATCAAAAATCAAAAACTTGCTTTTCTACAAAATTCTAGATCCTAAAATCCTAGGATTTTCTATGCATATGTTATTTATGAACCCAAACTTAATTAAGAATTAAGATTATAAAATCAATTAGGTCTAAAATTATGAATTTTCATATCTAAGACATCTTCATAAATTTTGGTTCGGGTATGGGTAGCTCAATTAGGTCTAGTGGTTGATCAAACCGAATCAAGAGTTGGTTAGGTGGGATCAAGAGTGCTTAGAATTGACCAACCCAGTAAGATTAAGTCTGGGTCAAGGTCGACTTACAGTCATATGTGGTTGACCAAGTTAAGATCTAATTTAGCTCCACGATTTGAGCCTGCATTGTAGGCTAACCTGATTAGTTCTAGTTTAACAAATCGATGTCTAAGATAAGTTTGCCAAATACGACCAATAGGTCTTTAATTGAAAGCTACTTGATCTGAATGCATTCACGATGAGTTAATGGCATATTCCTCCCACTAATCTCACTTACCTAGCTAATTGGATCGACCTACTTCTGATTTGAGGTGGCTAACGATTCTAGCTGACCCATGCCATTAGATTAGTCATAATTGTTATGACTAAGTCAAGTCAAGTTTAAAAGATCTAAATCAAATCTCCCTAACAAAATATTAAGTCATGGATCTTCCTCCATTGTAGATGTATGGGCCCTTTTCGGGGTTGATTGTTCTCGGCTGGTTACAATAGTTTGGTTTCACTAGGAAGATGCAACCATATCTATTAGACATTGGATGCTATGGGTTGGAGGATGGATTGGGCTCAATATTTTGGATATGGTGAGGGATCCAATTAGAAATTCAATTCATGCAAATGATGGATCTGACTTAACTAAGAATTGGAGCAATATTCCAAGCATGATGAGTTTCATGAATTAGAGACCATATTTGGATGCACCATGATTAGAGAATCATTGGATAAGAGTTATCCACTCATCAATTGACCCATCACCAATAACTTTTAGGTGAGGTCGTGAGCTAATCGATGGGACTACACCATCCACTAGAAATCTATGATTGTGGAGATTTTTGCATCTCTATCAAGAAAGTGTAGGAATCTGAGAAAATAGTGAGAGCCGAATTTATTTAAAATAAAATTTCTAAATAAATTGGTTAAGTCTAATTTCAATGTCTAATAGGAAAATATCTACGTCAAATTCACTAGCCCGAATCCTTGACACCCACAGACTGACCGGATCTAATTATAAGGATTGGCTTAGAAACTACAAAATTATTTTGGATTTCGAAAAGCTATCTTATCTATTGGACCAGGACCCACCCACTTTTTCAGCAAGTCCGATCGTGGATCAGAGAGCATTTCTAAAAATATGGATAGATGATGATAATAAAGCTAGGTACTATATGTTGGGCTCAATGTCTGATGAATTACAGTGCCAACTGGAAGACATCAAGACTGCTCACCAAATATTGGCTCACCTACAAGAGTTTTTCGGTGAGCAGAGTTGCATAGCCCGATATCAAGTCTCTCAAAGATTTTTTAAGGCTTAGATGTGTGATGGACAGTCGATCTAAGATCATTATTTGAAAATGATCAAGGATCTAGAGGAGCTTAAGAAGCTCGATGTCATGCTTGACAAGGATCTGCAAATTGATGTTATCTTACAATCCTTGACTGATGTGTATGGACAGTTCATCATGAACTTTCATATGCATAAGCTTCAATGTACCTTGGCTAAACTCATGAGTATGCTGGTAACTACTGAGCTTTCTCTGAAAGATTCAAAGAGCTTAGTACTTGCTGTAGAGCAGACTTCTTCCAAGAGAAAGTTTTTTGGAAAGAAGAAGAAGTCTGCAAAGAAGCAAAAGATAGAAGGTGAGAAAAAGAAAAAGAAAGAGCCGAAGAAGAAGGCCACAGACAAAGAAAAATATTTCTACTGCAAAACTGATAGCCATTGGAAGCAGAACTATCCTTTATACCTAAACAACCTGAAAAACAAGAAGAAGGTAGGTTCTTTTGGAAGTATGCTCATTATTGAATCTAACCTTACATTTCTTCTACATCCAGTTGGATGCTTGAATTTAGTTCTATTTCTCACTTATGCTTTTTTATGCAGTGTCTTGAGAAAAATAGGAGGCTGAGGGATGGTGAGATGATCCTGCACATCGAAAATGGAGCAAGAATTGCTGCCATGATCGTAGAAATCTATCCTCTTAGATTACCGTTAGGATTAGATTTAGTACTTATGGACTGTTATTTTGTACCTACAGCAAGAAGGAATTTGATTTTTATTTCTTATTTAGTATAGGAAGATTATATAATTAACTTGATTAAGGGTCACTGTACTATTCCTTTTGAAAGAAATAAAATTGCAAGTGATTTATTAATTAATGGTTTCTATCGATTACATAGTAATATATTTGTATTAAATATTAAGCAAAATATGAATGCCATAGGATCTAAGCGATCTAGAAATAGTCTAAATGATAGGTATCTATGGCACCTTAGGATAGATCATATAGCCGAAGATAGGATTAACAAATTGGAGAAATTTAGATTTATGAGTTTGTTAATTTTCGAGTCATATCCGATTTGTGAATCATGCCTTTAGAGCAAAATAATCAAGCTCTCTTTTGTAGGACATAGGGAAAGGGCCACGGACCTACTTATCTTGGTACATATAGATGTGTGTAGCCCATTTGATGCTCTGGTCGGAGGTAATTATGTCTACTTCATTATCTTTACCAATGATCTATCTCGGTATGGATATGTGTATTTGATGCGACACAAGTCTGAAGCCTTTAAAAAGTTCAAGAAATTCAAACACGAAGTAGAAAAGCAAACCAAAAAATTCATTAAGATTCTTTGATCAGATCGAGGAGGTGAATACCTTAGTCAAAAATTTCTAAACTATCTCAAGGATAATAGTATAGTCTCTCAATAGACTCCATCTGGAATACCTCAACTCAACAAAATTTCAGAATGGAGAAATCAGACCCTATTAGATATGGTCTAATCTATGATGAGCTTCACAGGCCTTCTTGAGTTTCTTTGAAGACATAGTCTAAAATCATTCCTACCACACCATATGAGATATGGCATGGTAAGAAACCAAGTCTGAGTCATCTTATAATTTGGAATTGTCCGGCCTATGTCAAGAAACAGCAGACAGACAAATTAGATTCTAGGTCATTTAGAGATTATTTTGTTGGATATCCTAAAGAGTCATTAGGATATCACTTATCTTCTGAAAGACCATAATGTGATTATGAGTCGACATGCCATTTTTCTTGAAAAATAGTTTATTCAAGATGATGGCATCGAAAGATAAATTAGACTCGAGGAGAAGGTCTCCAAAGAGCAACAAGCTAATGAACTTGAAGAACCCAGTCAGTATCAGCCAATCCAAACACAACCTCCTCCACCTCGTAGATTAGGTAGAATTTTTCATCCTCCTAAGAGGTACTTAGATACTATTTCAGAGGATGTAGAGAAAATATTTCTCACTAAAAATGGGATTCATGGTGATGATCTCAAAACCTATGATGAGATGATATTTGATATCGACTCCGAGAAATGGTTAGAGGCAATGAAGTCAGAGATTGACTCAATGCACTCGAACCAAGTCTGGACCTTGGTAGATCCATCTGAAGATATTGTACCTATTGGATGTAAATAGATCTTTAAGAGAAAAATAAGTACAGATAAAAATATAGAGACATTTAAAGCTAGGCTCGTAGCAAAAAAGTATAGTCAACATGAAGGCATTGACTATCAGGAGTCCTTTTTGCCAGTAGCCAAGCTAAAATCCATCCATACACTACTTGCTATTGCAACTTATTTTGATTACAAAATATGGCAAATGGATGTGAAAATGGTGTTCTTAAATGGATATCTTAAGGAAGATATCTATATAGAATAGCCACTTGGTTTCACATCCAGTGATAGTGATCACAAGGTCTACAAGCTGTAAAGATCCATATATAGATTTAAGCAAGCATCTTGGAGCTGGAATGCTCATTTTAACAATGTGATCAAATCATTTAGTTTCATCAAAAATGAGGGGGAGCCATGTGTTTTCAAAAAAGTTAGTGAGAGCACTATTATCTTTCTCGTACTGTATGTGGATGACATCCTCCTAATTGGGAATGACATTCTCATGTTGACATCCATTAAAATATGGTTGTCAAAAGAGTTCTCTATGAAAGACCTAGAAGAGGCATCCTTCATATTAGGAATAAAGGTCTATAGGGATTATTGGTGCAGAAATCTATGAAGATGCTGGAGGTAGCTGGAGTTAGAAAGATGAGGCTGCCGATGGAACCTGCAAAACATAGTCTAAATCGGAGGTGGGTGGCTCCGACAGGATCCTTCGATGCTCAAGTTAGTTCTTTAGCCAGCTAGAATGGAGTGCTCAGGAAATAGAGAGGTAGAGTAATGAGGAGTAAAAGAAAGTTTAGAGGAAAATGTATATGAAGGATTCCTTTTATAGACAGAGCATGTAATAAACTAATAATGGCAGCCTTAACTATCTGGTAGTGGACTGCTAAGGCCACGTGGAGTTTGTTACGGAGGATGAGTTATCATTTATCGTGACTTGCAGGTAATTAGGATCTATTTGAAGAAGCTCGAATAGAGATTGGGGATCTCTACACTTGATTACAAGTATTGGTGAGTTGGATTCAGGATTGGTCGGCCAGCTTAAGAGTTAATCAGCATATAGTGAACTAGCATCTGGTTGAAGTCCATCGAAGTGGTCTCTTATAGCTTTGAGAAATTCAACCATATTCTAGGTCATCTGTAGGTGGGCCTTTTTCGACTGAGTCTGACTAGAAGTAGCATGACTGGAGGAATTTGTCTGGAAGGAGCATGGCTGAAGATATTCATCCGAATGGAGCGTAGTTAAAGGAGTCCTTTCGAAAGGAGCACGACTGAAGGAGTCCATCCGAAAGGAGCATGGCTGAAGATGTCTGTCCGGAGGAGTGCTGTTGAAGGAGTCCATCCAAAAGGGGCATGACTGAAGGAGTCCATTATTTACAATATGGGACTTCATCTATTTTGAAATTCATCACCTTTCAAGGTTGGAGGAACTGGGCTTTGGCCCTGTCACTCATTCTGTTGCTGAGAAGACTAGCGAATTTCTATAGAATGGAGGTCGGCAGTCAAGGACTTTAACGAAGGTTATTTTACCTCCAATACTTATCCTCCTACTCTCGAGTTCAAATTTTGGATGAAGAGAGTATGAAAACTACTGACGCCAAAGTCCTCCAATGCCAGTCTTGCTCCCGCTCTAGAAAAATGAAATAATTTGGCCTTTTTTGAATTGGCATCGATGTTTTTAATGCTGGAAGACCTGAAGAGGTGAAATCCTTTGAAAACTCACTCGGCACGAAGCTCCATATTATGGTGCAATTATTGCCCTGATAGGTATTCGGGTGAGTGGGGCACGCGGCAGGTTTGGATTGGCTAAGGAGGGTCTGTAATCATAACTTCCTCTAACTCCATATGCCTATTTAAGTCCTTCTTCTTCTCCTTTCCAGCTCTTCACCTCCATCCGAGTCTTCCTTCTTCCTTCATTCGTTCTTCTCCATCTCCGAGTGTTCCATCCTTTCCATCGATTTCTCTACCATCAATGATTGATTCCTGCTCTCTCGACCGTCTCACCTTATTTTGACCATCGAAGTCCCTCTCAGCTACATCTCATCTTTTTGATCATCTCTTTACCAATTTAGGTTAGTCCTCCATCACTCCCTCTTCTTTTCTTTTGTTTTTTGGCTTTTTAGTCTTCTATACGAGTTTCACTATTCTTCCCATAAGATTTTATAACCTTTTTCTCGCCGCTTTTTCAAAGATTTTTAAGTTTCTTTCAATTTAAATGTCTTCCAAAATTTCATGGTCATTTGGTTCTAGGAGTCTGTCTGGTTCATCTTTCCAAAATCCTAACTCCAAAGAAAAAATCGAACTTAGAGATGTACCCGGCAGAACTTCATACTCGAAACCATTCCATGTTCCTTATCCTTGGACAACCTTTTCTTAATCAGGATCTGATAAAAAATCTCTCCTGAGTATGAACTAGAACTCCCTGGACTAAGTGACCGGGCTAGTTCCCCTCCTGCGAGCTATTTTTGTCTATATTTAGAAGCTTTTTATGCTGGACTTAGACTTCCTCTCCCTTCTTTTTGAAGAAAAAATTGATTTTCTACCATAGGATCATTCAGATCTGATCAGATTTATAGAGATATTTCAAATTTTTTTTACTTAATCTAATTAGATCTAAGATATTTTAGATATGATCCTATAGATCTGATATTAAAAATTAAAATTAAAATTAAATTAGATTTAATTTAAATACCTGATTGAGTAATCTAATTATCCTATGATGATCCTGATCATTCTTGAGGTTCTGGAATGAGCCACACACGTGCCTAACCTCTACTAGTATCCACTCGAGCAAGATTTGGACATCTTCTCCTCATGAATCTTTTTTTAAAAGATCAGATCTGAATCTGATCTGTAGATCCTTCAAAAAGATCTTGAATGCAGCATGTTTATCTCACGAACACCATCGCGTAGATGCTGAAGTTTGCATCAATTTTCTTGGACCTTCTTCTTTGATTTATGCCCAACATTTTAGGAATGTAGAAGAGAGGAGAGAGAGGATTAGAGGGGGCATGGGATATAAAGGGATGATTGCTTTTGGGTGTGAAAAATATTTTTTGCATTGAATGCTCTTTGGCATGAGAAAGGATTTTATATTCTAAACCCAACTCCACATAGAGTCCCTATTTGACCAAATAACTATTTTATTTTAATCATTAGGACTCAAGGATTTATTCTCCATGTAGAGCACCAGATCCTATCTAGTTTTCATGCTAAAATGCAATCAAAAAGGGGGCAGCATGAGTAGATAAGGAAGAGTCCATTGCACCTAGGACTCTTCCCTCAAGAGTTTAATTCAAATCAAACTCTATCAAAACCTAGACTAGGCACCTCTATAAATCATGAAATTTGGCACACCCATAGTATGACTCAAGCCCTATCACATATCAAAAATTTAGAAAAAAATAATTTTCAAAAAATTTTCTAGAAGCCTCTGACCAAGTGACCCTTAATTCTCTCAATTAGGTCAACTTTTGACCCTAGTCCAATTGCACTAGGAATGGATTTAATTTCAATAATTAATTTGACCTAGATAGATTTCAGTTAGATAAAAATAAACTCATTCAAGACATAAGAATGAGTCAAATCAAATTTGACTAGGTTGCGATAAATCAGAAAAATTACAGAAGAAGAAAGCCGGGCTCAATCGTGTGCTAGCACGACTACCTTGAACCTGATTAGATCTTATCCAAATCAATCAATCTAGATTAGCTCAATTGATAATATTCAGATCTAAACTCTTATTTGTATGATCTAGTTAGGTTAAGTTTTATATGGTAATGAGACATGTCACGATCTTTATCATCAACATCATCAAAATATCTTTCGATGGATCAAAACTTTTTTGATTCATACAATTAGAATGATCGATCATCAAGATCATTCTAATTGTTCCCAAAATTTACCAGTGACACGTAGCAGTATATGATGGCAACCCATCAAAATTAAAAGCAAACCTCTCAATGTAGGTACCTATGTGATTGGGTTCTTCTATCTTGAGCCCCGATAGGATTAGGATTAAGATGAACTTGTCAAACCTAACATCCATCATATGAATTAATCATTCGATTTGAGTTTGATGTAAAATCCTAATAGAAACTCTTTCTATCATCTTCACACTACCATGGCCATGGGCTTAAGGACTCGATCTTATGATCATCATAGGGCTACTCCTCATCTATCGAGATAGATAGATCTTCTATTAGTGTAATCCAATTCCTACAATGAATATGCTATAGCCAACATACACCTCAAAATTATGGCTACGAGATGAGTTATGGTATTGTCAAACTATAATACCCTCAAGGTGAACTATCGATGCACCTCAGGTTAAAGAACCAAACATACCACTGCAGCATCGAACTAGTCATCGATGAGAAAGTAGCTTCCTTATGACTGCTTGAGATGGTCACGCTAGTGCCCTCGTTCTCTAATGAGTATATATACTCTCGCTCCGATGTTTTTACATGATAGACTTAAGACTCATCTATCTTAAGAAAGCAATCATACACCAACCTTCTGGATTGATCACCATTCTCGTGATGATCCTACGGTCGGAGCAGTTTATAAATTAATTATGAAAATTCATGTCTTAAATTTTTAACTCTTAGAAATATAAATTATTATTATCATTAACTCAAAGGATGTATCACAGATACTTTAAATACACACTATAATAAAAAATAATCTTTTTATTAATTTATAATCAAAATATAAAATTATCCCTAGAAGTGTATTATAAGTATCAGCCAATCTAGCTTCTAGGACACACATCTAATACTTTTATAGTTATCCTTTTCCATTTTTTGAACATCTTCTTTGCTTCTGTAGTGCTGAACTCTTTTAGATTCATTATCGGATTCGTCTCCCTTTGCCTCTTCACTGAAGTTCGTCCAACTATTTTTCTACTTTGGAACTACTATACTTTTAAGCATCATCCTTCTACGAAAAATTGGTGTTACTTCTCGCCCTAGTTCATTAAGAAAGAATTATTTAAAGGTGTCCCTTCTTCTATCCATAACTGAAAGAAGAGGTTCTTCTTTGTGTCCTGCCCAATTTTTAAGTTAGGGCTTCCTCTCTAGGGTTTTCTTAGAGAATCAGTCCATCGAACTCCTAATTTAGAGGGGGACGACCTTGATTCTATCAATAAACTCAGGACTACCAGGCCCCCCTCCTATCCAAACTTTTGAAAGATCAAACTTTGTTCAATATGGGCTTGAGTCCTCTTAATCCTGCTGGTATATTTTTGTACTTCATAGGTTCCTTCTTGTATTTTTTTTTTGATCGTGATCCTTTCTTTATTGCAGAGATGGACACTAAAGCAGTCAAGATGCTCACCAAGGGGATTTAGGCTCATAATGGGAAGGAGAAGGCACCAGATGGGGGCTCAAAGAAGGCAAGGGTTGATATTCTAAGCTTTGGAGCACCTGCTAATGCTACTACTACTCTCGAGGTTCCTGATGGCATTGAGGTTATCCCAACTACCGAGGTTGGTGCTACTGATGGGGCCGTAGTGCCCCCTACATCCTCAAGCCCTTCCATTGATGTTCAAGTTCTGGAGCTTCCTGCTGGAAAAGAAAAGAGAGAGAAGAAGAAGTAGAAAAAGAAGTCGGCCACCATAAAGGTTCGATGCAAAGCTCATCCCAGCGAGTCCAGTGAAGGTGATGGAGACTCAAAGGAAAATTTCTTCTACAACTAGGACGTCATCAGGGATTTGATCGATAGATTCGCCCTAGCTGAGGTGGTAGACAAGATTGCCAACTTCGACTATGAGCAGTGCACTTGGGATTCCCTCAGAGTCTTCCTTAAGGTAATCACCACATCTATTCTCTTTTTTTCTTTCTTATATGTGCGTAACCCAATTAACTCCTTGTAGTCGGATCATCAATTGCTTGCCCACATCAAAATGATGAACCGCTTAAGGTCAAAAGTGCTGAAGGCTCAGGAGGATCACCAAGCTGAGGTCAGCAGCATTCAGGAGGAGAAAGCCACCGAAGTTGATCACCTCATAAAGGAGAAGGCTGCCAAGGTCGGGGGTCTTCAAGAGGCACCCAAGAAGGAAGAGCAAACATCGGTAGGGCTGAAGGCTACTTTGGCCTTGGAAGAGGAGAGAAGGAAGAAGGTTGAAGCCAAGATCACCGTACTAAAGGAGTAGGTTTCAAGGCAGATCTCAAAGATGAAGGCCCAGGTAGTAAAGGAGTTCATGGTCTTCTCCAAGATGAGGTACTTGAATGTCAAGTTTAGCTAGGAAGCCTTCATCAAGGAGTTCGAGCTCTGCAAGGACAGGATGGCCAAAAAATTTTCTGACCTCAATCTTAGATTTTTGGTCGAAGGAGCTTCTATTGAAGAGATAGGACCATCTACCACTATGGCCGACCTCTCTCCTGTCGTTGAAGAGCCGAGGCCGATCGATGCTATGTCGGACTCCTCGGTTGCTCTCCTAGAGGTCTGAGACCTCCTATTTTGTATTCTTTCTTTTCATTTGCTTTCTTTGTTATACTTGAAAAATATTTTGATGAATGAAGACAAGTTTAATTTTAGAGCAAATTTCTTTTTTTTTGCAAAATCTATGTTGTGACGCTTTTATGCTTCAAGTGTAGTTTTCTGTCAAAGCCGAAACCTTACCTCAGGGTGTTCTCCTAAAAGCCCATATAAAAGACTTAAGGAGGGAGGTTCACTAACTTAAAAAGAAGTTAGTGAAAATGGAAGGAGAGCTTCAAAAGTTCAAAAAGAGTTACGTTGAAGCAAATGTTGAGATCAACCACCTCCATCAAATCCATAAGAAGGATGCCATGGACTATATCAAAAGAAGCATCACTTGACAGAAGAGCTAGAAAGGGTGAAGAAGCTTGGTAGCGATAAGGCCTAGGTTTTGATTGCCAAGATCTCCTCTCTTGAAGCCGAACTCTATGGAGCGAATGAAAAGATCGACCAGTTAAAATAGAGTGTAGTTCAGCCTTAAAGCCAAGAGGAGTATGGCTGGGACTGGTCGAAAAGATTTTTCGATCTTCAGAAGCAACTATGTGATGTTGAAGAGAATTATAAGTCCTATCTGTTTTGCTAGAGCGAGGAGATCGATGGTCATAAGAGAAAACTCAGGGCTACCAATAGTGAAGTGATCAGACTCTAGAAGCAATTGGCCGACAAGGATCAAGCTGGTCCTAGTAGGAAATCGAACGAATTCCTTGCTTTAAGAGGGACCATGGAAAGACTATCTAAGTCATACAAAAAGGAGAAATTGAAGCTACAGTAGCTAAGGATCCAGTTGGTTTATCAAGAAGATGTCATCAAGGATGCAGAGGCCAAATCTGCAGTTCTTAAGAAGAGGTTGAGAGAGATAGAGGAAGAATTATGCTGAGGGAGAGCTTGGTGGCAAGGAAGATGCTCGAAAAAAAATAGAAGGCCTCAAACTCTCTCTTATAATGGTTGGAGCTAGTAGCCCGAAGTCTGACTCTGAGTAGGACCTCGTCTTCTTTTTCTCTTTTCTTTTCTTCTTCTCTTCTTTTTTTCTTATAACTGGACTTGCTGACCTTCCTATGTATCGAACTTTTATTTTAATAAAACATTACCTTTTTAATTGCTTCATCTCAGCTACATGTCTATGTGGTTTTTTCACTTTCTTCTTTTTGTTGTTCATGATTGTAGAGCTACCCTTAAACAATGGTTGTAGTTCGCCATAACATATGTGCCCTTTGACTATAGATGATGGCCCATGCATAAGTTTTTTTTGGGTTCGTACAATTGGATCCTTGCATCTTTTATGCTTGAATGAGGTTCTCCTCCTATTTTTGATGAGGTTGGCTTTTACTTTTATTAGGGTGAGGTTCTTCTATCCCTAACGAAGTTATTGGGACACAAAAGGTCCATTGAAAGGGCCTCTCTTCATATCCCCCTATCAGGATGAGATCCTCCTCTTGTTCCTGACAGGATTGGCTTTTATCTTTATTAGGATGAGATCCTTTTCTTATCCCTAACAAAGTTATTGGGGCATAAAAAAATCATTGAAAGGATCTCTTTCCTTGTCCTCCTATCAGGATAAATCTTCTGTTCCTGATAGGATTGGCCTTTACCTTTATTAGAGCAAGATCCTCCTCCTATTCTTAACGAAGTTATTGAGGTACAAAAGGATCATTGAGTGGGCCTCTCTCATTATCTCCTCATCAGGACGAGGTCTCTCTCCTATTCCTGATGAGATTGACTTTTATCTTTGTTAGGATGAGGTCCTCCTCCTATCCCTAACAAAGTCATAGAGGCACAAAAGGATTGTTGAATGAACCTCTCCCCTTGTCCTCCTATCAGGATGAGGTTCTCCTATTCCTGACAGGATTGGCCTTCATCTTTGTTAGGACAAGATCCTCCTCCTATCCCTAACAAGGTTATTGCGGCACAAAAGGATCATTGAATGGGCCTCACTCCTTGTCCTCCTATCAGGACAAGATCCTCCTCCTATTTCTGATAAGATTGACCTTTATCTTTGTTAGGACGTGGTCCTCCTCTTATCCCTAACAAAGTCATAGGAGCACAAAAGGATCACTGAAAGGGCCTCTCCCCATGTCTCCTCATCAAGATGAGGTCCTTCTCTTATTCCTGATGGGATTGGCCTTTACCTTTATTAGGACGAGGTCCTCCTCTTATCCCTAACAAAGTCATAGGAACACAAAAAGACTATTGAATGGGCCTTTCCCCTCATCCCCCTATCAAAATAAGATCCTCCTTCTGTTTCTGATAGGATTGGCTTTTACCTTTATTAGAGCGAGGTTCTCCTATCCTTAACAAAGTTATTGAGGAACAAAAGGACCATTGAAAGGGCCTCTCTTCTTTACCTCCTATTAAAGAATTAGAGGCCTTTATCCTCGCTTGGATGAAGTTCACCTCCTATCTTAAATAATCAAAGGCCTTCTACTTCATTTAAGAATGAAGTTCGATTAAATCGTTTCCTACCATAATATAGTTTTGCATAAATGAATAAAAATATTGAACTAAGAAAGTTTTATTGAGGCAAGATTATTGATAATACATTCACAAGTTCTCCAAGTTCCAAGGTTATAGGAGTGCTGATCCTCTGAGCTCTTTCAGATAATATGTTCTTAGTCGGACGATTTCCACGACCTCATAGGGGCCTTCCCAGTTTGGAGCGAGCTTTTCTTAATTTTGAGGTTGCAAAACATCTGCTCATCAAAGCACCAGATTTTCTATTCTGAATATCTTACTTCTGACCCTGGAGTTATAATAGCGAGCTATCCTTCACTTGTAAGCTACCATTCAGATTTGAGCCTTCTCTTGCTTTTCTTCCAATAGATCAAGATTTGCTCTGAGATCCTATGAGTTGTTCTATTCACTAAAAGCATTAACTCATGCTGAAAAAAGTTTAAGCTCAACTAGGATGACTATCTCTATCCCAAAAGCCAATGTGAAAGGGATTTATCTAGTTGGCAATCTTTGAGTGGTTTTGTAAGCCAGAGCATGTGATAGAGTTCATCCACCTATGTTTCTTTTGCTCTTTTAAGTCTTGCTTTTGTCTCTTAAAGCAAAGTTCTATTAGTTACCTCAGCCTCACCATTTGCCTGTGGATAAGCTACTGATGTGAAGTGGTAGAAGATGTTCAAGTCTACACAAAACTTAGCAAACTTTGCTCCTGCAAACTGGCACCCATCATCAGTCATTAATGTTTGAGGCAGGCCGATCCTGCAAATAATTGACTTTCAGATAAAGTCCTGCACTTTAGCTTCAGAATTTTTGCTAGAGGTTCAGCCTCAATCTACTTAGTAAAATAATCTATTGCCACCAGCAAGAACTTTCGTTGTCCCGATGCCATAGAAAAAGGCCTAAATATATCCATCTCTCATTGTGCAAATGGCCAAGGAGCACCTAATGGTGTAAGCTGTGAAGCTGGCTATCTCTGGATGTTCGCATTTCTCTGACATCTATCATATTTTCTTACATAATCCATCGCATCTTGGTGCATTGTTGGCCAATAGTATTCCTACTGAAGTAACTTATATGATAAGGATCTCATCCCCAGATGATTTTCACATATTCCTTCATTAACTTTCCTCAAGATATAATCAGCTTTGAAAGATCGGAGATATTTGAAGAGTGGTAGGAAGTATGATCTCTTGTATAACTTTTTTTCATATAAGATGTTGCAGAAAGCTTGATTTCTTAACTTCTAAGCTTTTTTATGGTCTCTAGGAAGAATTCCATCTCTAAGATAAAAAATTAATGGATCAATCCAGCTAGGCTCATGATCGACTTGCATTATTGCCTGGGATTCTTCCAAACTTAGATGTTGCAGGACTTCAAAGAGGACTTCTTTTGATAGTTCATTTGGGGCTAAGATGGCTATTTTAGAAAGGAGGTCAGCTCTGGTGTTTTTCGCTCTAGGGATCTGCTGAATTCCAAAGCTACTAAAAGCTGTAATTAAATTCTTCACTTTTTTCAAATATTTCTTCATGCCTTCCTCCTGAGCTTCAAAGGCATTATTGACTTGCCCCACCACTAGCTAAGAATCACTATAAACCTTCAAATGTTTCGCTTCTAACTCTTTGGCTATCTTCAGCCCCGAGATCAGAGCTTTATATTCAGCCCCATTATTGATAGCGGAAAACTCAAAGCGCAAAGCATATTCAGTTACAACTCCTTTTGGATTAATGTGAATCAAGCTTGTGCCTGTCCTAGAAGCATTAGATGAACCATTCACATACAATGCCCAAAAGTTCTTAAGTTGGTCAGCCTTTTCTTCAGGGGAGCTAGGGATACCAACTTCTTGGTGCTTCGGTTCAGTCGCATCCAGAATAGTATACTCCACTATAAAATCAATTAGTATTTGAGTTTTAATGAATGGCCGAGACTAAAAATGAATGTCAAATTTAGTTAACTCAATCACCCACTTTGCTATTCTTTCAGAGGTATCAGGCTGGTGAAGAACAACTTTGATGGGTTGATTAGTAAGGATAGTAATTATGTCTCTAAAAATAAGGTCGGACCTTCCTGGCTATAATCAGCAAGGCATAAGTTAGTTTTTTTTAATTTGGTGTACCTTATTTTTGCTTTCCTCAAGACTCTACTTATGTAGTAGATCGGCTTCTGAACTTTAATTTTTTCTCTGACCAGGATGGCTCTAATAGCTGTTGGACATATAGAAAGGTACAAGAATAGCTCTTCTCTAGGTTCAGGTTTGGCTAGAAGCGGGAGCAAACTGAGATAGTTCTTCAATTCCTCAAAGACTTGCTAGCACCCGAGAATCCAGTTGAAGTTCTTGGATTATTTGAGTACTTGGAAGAAGGGCATACAATGCTCCACCGACCTTGAAATGAAATGATTTAGGGCCTCTACTTTGCCTATGAGGCATTGAACTTCTTTTATTACTTTTGGGATAGTCATCTCTTGGATGGGTTTGATCTTCTCTTGGTTGGCTTCAATGCCATGCCTTGACACCATAACTTTTAGAAACTTCCTCGAGGTTACTCCAAAAGTGCATTTTATAGGATTCAGGTTCATTTTATACTTCTAAAGGATGCTGAAGGTCTCTTCAAGGTCTGTAATATAATTTGATGAAGATCGGCTTTTAACCAGCATGTCATCCACATAGACCTCCATATTGTGGTCGATCTGCTTCTTGAAAATCTTATTCATCAAGTGCTGATAAGTTGCATCTATATTTTTAAGCCCAAAGGGCATAACCTTATAACAATAAAGATCGTGATCAATAATAAAAGCAGTCTTCTCCTCATCCTCTAGGGCCATTCGAATTTGGTTATAGTCGGAGAAGGCATCCATGAAGGTGAGGAGTTCATGGCCCGAAGTTGCTTCCACCAGTTGGTCAATCCTGAACATGAGATAGCTATCTTTTGGGCAAGCCATATTCAAGTCTGTGAAGTCTATACACATCCTCCACTTGCCATTTGCCATTTTAACGAGAACGACATTTGTGATTCAGTCCAAATATAGCACTTTTCGAATGAATCCTATCTTAAGGAGGTTGTCGACCTCATCCATAATAACCTTCTGCCTCTTAGGTGCAAAGCTACGCTTTTCTACATCACTGGCCGGTATTTAAGGTCCACACCTAAATGATGTTCTATTACTTCTGCATCAATTCTAGGCATGTCTGCAGGCATCCAGGTAAAAATATCAACATTCTTTTGCAAAAAGGTGACAAGCTACTTTCTGACTTTTGCTTTTAGATTTGAGCTAATTTTTATAGTATGTTCCTTATTCCCATCACTCAAAGAGACCTCCTCAACACCGTCAATGGGTTCCTCCATTTCTTTAGACAGATCATCACAGGCATCAAGCCCATCCACTAGACAAGGATATACTTGCTTTCCTCCCTGTAGGGCAATATTGTAGTTGTGCCAAGCTAGTGCCTGGTCTCCTCTAATCTTTCCAACCCCATGCCTTATTAGGAACTTCATTTTTAGGTAATAAGCTGAAACCATAGTCTGGAATGCATTCAAATCAGGTCGGCCAAGGATTGCATTGTAAGTAGAAGGAGCCTTGACTACTAGAAAATCGACTTGAGCTCTAGATTACTTTGGATACCGATCCGCTACCACTGGTAATGTTATTATTTCTTCCACTAGCACTGCATCATTTGTGAATCCCACTAATGTGGTGCTTATTGATCTCATTCTGTTATCAAATATGGATATTTTAGAAAAAGCATCATAAAATAAGACATCAGTAGAGCTTCTATTATTAATCAAAATATGGCATACATCATAATCAGCAATACTTAAAGTAACTACAACTACATCATTATGCAGAAGCTGAACTTTTTGAGCATCTTCTTTAGTGAAAGTGATGGGTTTTTCAATATATTGCTTCTTTATCGGCTCTACCGACCCACTGGCCTTCTCCCGTCGATGTCCCCTAGCAATAATATTGATGATTTCAAGGAGAGGTCGATCTTCTTCTGGTTCATCCCGTCGAGATGGTTCAGACTGTGGTGGGACACTTGGACGATCTTCTCTTCTCTCTAGCCTACACCTGATAAATTTATCTAGCCGACCTCTTTTGATCAGTGACTCATCATGTCTTGGAGCTGGATATATTCTTCAGTATCATGATAATGGTCATGATGGTAGAGGTAGTACTTATTGGGATTGTGCTTGGTTGGATGAGTCTGCATCCTCTCTGACCCTGGTAGCTGCTTCCTTATCTCCATCAGTACTTGGATCTTTGAGGCATTCAAGGGAGCATAGTTATTGAATGTTCTAGAAGGAGAGTTCTGCTAGGTCTTTCGATCTGAACTTCCTTATCGATGAGCTTGAGGAGGAGTTCAGGCTCGTCTGTACTTAGGAAGAGTTTGGAAGTATGACCGAGCTTCACTTGACCTTTCTTTAGATGTGAGCTTACTGGATTCACCCGCTTGTCGCTCTCTCACGGTCTCATCATCCTTCAATTTGAAAGCCTTCTCAGCTCAAGCATAACCTTCAACCCGTGCTAACATATTAGCAAAATTCTTAAAAAAATTTTTCTCCAAGGAGGATAGAAGATCATTCTTCTGAAGACTGCCCTTCAACGTGGCCATGGCTATAGATTGGTCCAAGTTCCGGACTCTAGTGTAGTAGCATTGAAGCGGTTGACATAAGTATGGATGGACTCTCCTTCCTTCTGCTTTATATTGATGAGATAATCCAAGTCTCACCTTGAACATCGATTGCTTATCCATAAACTGATGGCTTATTTGATCAAAAGAGAAGATCTTACCCGATTTGAGGCTCGAGTATTAGTTTCTTGCTATTTTCTTTAGGGTGGATAAAAAAGCATGGCACAGAATGATGCCTAATGCACCATAAAGCAGCATCAACATTTGAAAGGCCTCAAGGTGGTCGACCAGATCAAAAGTTCTATCATAACTCTCAAATTAAGAAAGCTTGAAGTTTGGCAGGATGGGCTCCTGCATGATTCTGGCAAAAAAATGGAGATCGGTGTAGATGTCATCATGGTAGATCAGGGCGGCATGGTGGAGCTCCTCAATCTATCGATTCATGTCCTAGAGCTTCTGATTGAGAGTGTCATCTCGACCATAAATCTCAAAGGGCCACTGACTATAGATAGAAAAAATCTCCTCCAGAGAAGAATCATGATTGGAGCAGGAGCTCCCTGCTCTCTATTTTTTCTTTTCAGGAATAATGGGTCTACTGACCCAGATAGTCCTTCTTTGTGCTGGTTCTTGAAGTTTCGATGGGGGTATCTCTAACTAGACTGCTGCCGAGGGCTGTTACATAGCTTGCACCATTTCGATGAGGCCTCAAACCTACTGCATCAATAGATTGAACTGCTCCGAACACCATGGTTGCTGGTCGTGGAGGTTGAGGCACTGACGATGGAGCTAGGATGGGCAGATCTGGCTTGGATCTAGCGACAGAAGCTGTAGACCGTCGGATGGTTATCTTCTTTGGAGATATTTTTGGAGCAAGAAGAAATAAAATGAAAGTGGATTCAAAAGATTAAGAGAGGAAGAAGGAAGATAGGATCGATTGAGCAGTTCTTTTAGAATAAGGGCTCAGAAATCCCTTCCTCTAGCGTCAATTCTGTTGGTACAGAAATCTATGAAGATGCTAGAGGTAGCTAGAGTTGGAAAGACAAGGCCATCGATGGGACCTACAAAACAAAGTACAAATCAAAGATAGGTGGTTCTAGTAGGATCCTTCAATGCTCAAGTCAGTTCTCTGACCAACTGAAATGGAGTGCTTAGAAATTAGAGAGGCGGAGTAACAAGGAGTGAAGGAGAGCTTAGAGAAAAATGTATTTGGAGGGTCTCTTTTATAAATGAAGCATGTAACAACTGATGATGATAGCCGTAACTATCTGGCAGTGGGCCGTTGATGCCACATAGAGTTTGTTATGGAGGATGAGTTATCATTTATAGTGACTTGTAGGCAGTTGGGATCTATTTGATGAAGCTCGAATAGAGATTGGGGATCTCTATGCTTGTCGGTTGATTACAAGTGTTGGCGAGTTGGATTCAAAATTGGCTAGCCGAGCTTGAGAGTCAATCAGCGTATAGTGAACTAGCATCTGGTTGAAGTCCATCGAAGTGGTCTCTTATAGCTTTGAGAAATTTGGCCATATTCTAGGTCATCTGTAGGTGGGCCTTTTTCGACTGAGTCTGACTAGAAATAGCATGACTGGAGGAGTTTGTCCAAAAGGAGCGTGGCTGAAAAAGTTCATCCAAAAGGAGCATAGCTGAAGGAGTCCGTCCAGAAGGAGCATGGCTGAAGGAGTCTGGTAGGTTGCCAAGGACTTCGGTAGGTTATTTTACCTCTAATAGCGATAGACCAAATAGGATGCTAGGTCTATCATAGAAGATGTACATAAAGGAGGTGCTGAAGAGGTTTAGTATGGAAAACTCTAAGAGAGGATTAGAGTCCTTCAGAAATAGCATTCATCTCTCCAAGAAGATGTGTCAGAACATACCTAAGGAGATTAAATGCATAAGCAAGATCTCTTATGCTTCGGCAATAGGAAGTCTCATGTATGCCATGTTGTGTACACGACCTGATATTATACATGATGTGAGTGTCACGAGTAGACATCAGTCAAATCCAAGCGAAGAGCACTGGACTTCTATGAAATGTATCCTTAAGTACTTGAGAAGGACTAAGGATATATTTTTGATCTTTGGTAATGGAGAACTCTAGGTCCAGAGGTATACAAACTCAGACTTTATGTTTGATATAGATAATTGAAAGTCAACATTTGAAAGTCTATTTATATGCAATGGTGGTGCTGTTAGCTAAAAAAGTTCCAAGCAGACAGTGATTGCAGACTTCATAATGAAAGTTGAGTACATCACTACATCAAAAATTATAAAAGAAGCATTCTAGTGCAAGAAGTTCATTGTAGAACTTGGAGTAATGCCATCGAATGCCATCCCTCTATACTATGACAATAATGGCACCATAGTCTTAGCTAAGGAGCCGAGGTCTCACTAAAAGTTGAAGCATATCGAGCGGCGATATCACCTCATCCAAGATTACCTCGAGAAGGATTACGTTGAGGTCAAGAAAGTTAACACCACAGATAATGCGGCTGATCCACCGACGAAGCCATTGAGCCAGCAGAAGATCGAAGTCCATCTTAAGAAGATGGTAGTTAGATTTATAACCAATTCTCTTTAGATCAAGTGAGAGTTTGTTAGATGAGTATCCTAGAAGCCAGATTGGCTAACACTTATAATATACTTTCTAGAGGTATTTTTATAATTTTAATTTAAAATTAATAAAAAATTATTTTTTTCTATCATATTATGTATATATAGTGTCTGTGATATATCCTTTGAGTTAATGGAATGCTAATATATATTTTCAAGAGTTAAAATTTAAGACATGTATTTTTATAATTAATTCAGAAACTACTTTCAATCATAGGATCATCATGAGGATGATGATCGTTCCAAAAGATTGGTGTATGATCATTTTCTTATGATAGATAAATCTTGAGTCTACGGTATGGAGACATCGAAGTGAGAGTACAGATACTTGTTAGAGAACGAGGGCACTGAGCATAATCACCTCGAGCAGTCATAAGAAAGTCTACCTTCTTGTCAATGATTGAGCTTGATGCTATAGTTGTGTTTTGGTTCTTAGATCTAAGGTGCATTGGTAGTTCATCTTGAATGTGTTATAGTTTGACTATACCATAACTCGATCTTCTAGCCATTCGAAATTCTAAGGTGTATGTTGGCTATAGCATATTCATTGTAGGAACTGATTCGCACCAAGATGGGATCTATCAACCTCAATAGAGGAGTAGTAGTCCTATGATGATCATGAGATCGAGTTATTAAGTCCATGACCATGGCAGTGTAATATAATAGAAAAGAATTTTCTATTAGGATTTCACATCAAACTCGGATCAAATGATTAATTCATATGATGGATGTTGGGTTTGACGAGTTCACCTTAACCCTAATCCTATTGGGACTCATGATAGAAGAACCCAATTATACAAGTAGCTGCACCAAGAGGTTTGCATTCAGTTCTGATGGGTTACCACCATATACTACTAGATTTAACTGATAAATTTTGGAAGAAATTAGAATGATCTTGATGATTGATCATTCTAATTGGATGAATTGAAAGAGTTCTGGTCCATCGAAAGGTATTTCGATGATGTCGATGATAGAGATAGCGACATGTCTCATTACCATATGGAACTAAACCTAACTAGGTCACACAAATAAGGATTTGGATTTGGATGTGTTCAATTGAGCTAATCCAGTTTGATTGATTTGAATTAGATCCAATTAGGTTCAAAAAAATCATGCTAGCGCAAGATTGAGCCTAACATTCTCCTTCTGTAGTCATTTTAGTTCATCTCAACTAAGTCAAATTGGATTTGGCTCATCTGCAAACCTTGTATGGGTTTGTCCTAGTCTGACTGGAGCTTGTCCAAGTCAAAAAAGTATTGTCCTAATCCATCATATGAGAATAGGACAATACCTATTAATTCTCGTAACCTTCAGGACAAGACCTGCTATTTTCTCATTTCTTTTAGACATTGACTTGGTCTTTAGTAGATAAAAGAGGAGAGGCATGCACCCCATAGTTTTCATCTAGGGTGCACACCCCTAGAAGATTTTTCATGATGAAAAATGTGCGCACACCCCATATTGGCGTGCGCACATGGATAAAAGGAGAGAGTCCCATATCAATGGGACTCTAAGGTTTCTTGATGGGATCAAAGAACTTGGCACCATCTAGGAAGAGTTTTTAGGCATCTAACCTGATTGGATCACATGTGTAAGTGTGATCAATTAGATTAAAATCTGATTAAATCAACTAATATGATTGATTGATGTTGTGTGGCACTGCATGGTGCAAAAGGATCTATTTAAACCCTCCTACACCCTAGGGTTTCACAAGTTCTCTATCACCATGCCAAAGTGCTGCCACCCCCACCTCTGTACCATGCTCCTTCATCTTTCTCCTCTCCCTCTTCTCCATGCCCAAAGGATGGGCAAAATTCTAGCAAGGAGATCTAAAGTAGTTGATGCAAGGATTCAAACAAAGAGACGATGGTGCTTGTGAGACGAGCGCACTTTCTTCAAGTTTTGTTTTGAAGGCTCTATAGATTACATCTAGATCTAATCTTTGGAGATCAGATTTAGAAAGAAAATGCATCCAGATCCATCCTGAGTGGACTTTGGTAGAGGCCAGGTGCTTGCATGGCTAGATCTAGAATCCCAGATTATGGTAGATCATCATCAGGGTAACAGTTATCCTGAACAGGTAACAAATCTTATTCTAGATTTAATTTTAATTTTTATTTTTAATATCAGATCATGAGGATTAGATCTAAAAGCTCTTGTTAGATGTGTGTCATAAAAGTCAGATTGGCTGTCACTTGTAATATACTTCTACAGACAATTTTATAATTTTGACTATAAATTAATAAATAGATTATTTTTCTATCACAGTATATATTTAAAAGTATCTATGATACATCCTTTGAGTTAATGGTAATAATAATTTATATTATCAAGAGTTGAAAATTTAAGACATGAATTTTCATAATTAAATCATAAACTGCTCCCAACCGTAGGATCATCACAAGGATGGTGATCGATCCGGATGGTTGGTGTATGATCACTTTCTTAGGATAGATATATTTTGAGTCTTTGGTGTGGAGACAGCAGAGCGAGAGTACAAGTACTTATTAGAGAATGAGGGTACTAAGCATGACCACTTCGAATAGTCATAAGAAAGTCTACCTTCTCATCGATGACTGACTCGATGCTGCAGTGGTGTGTATTGTTCTTTGACTTCAGGTGCATCGGTAGTTCACCTTGAGGGTGTTATAGTTTGACTATATCATAACTCGATCTCCTAGCCATTCAAAATTCTGAGGTGTATGTTGGCTATAGCATGTTCATTGTAGGAATTGGATTGCTCTAATAAGAGAATCTATCTACCTCGGTAGATGAGGAGTAGCCCTATGATAATCATGAGATTGAATCCTTAAGCCCATGGCCATGGTAGAGTGAAGATGATAGAAAGAGTTTCTACTAGGATTTCATATTAGACTCGAATCAAATGATTAATTCATATGATGGACATTGGTTCGACGAGTTCACCTTAACACTAATCCTGTCGGGGCTCAAGGTAGAAGAACCCAATCACACAGGTTAATGCACCAAAAGATTCACTTTCAATTTTGATGGGTTGCCACCATATACTGCTAGGTGTCATTGGTGGATTTTGGGAGCAATTAGAATGACTTTGATAATCAATCATTCTAATTATATGAATCAAAAAAATTCTAGTCCATCGAAAGGTGTTTCGATGATGTCGATGATGGAGATCGCGATATATTTCATTATCATACAAAATTGAATCTAATTGGATCACACAAATAAGAGTTTGGATTTAGATGTCATCAATTGAGCTAATCCAATTCGATTGATTTGGATTAGATCCAATCAGGTTTAAGGTAATCGTGCTAGCACATGATTGAGTCTGACTTTCTCCTTCTGAAATCTTTTTGATTCATTGCAACCAAATCAAATTTGATTTGACCCATTCTTGTATTTTGAATGAGTTTATTTTCATCTGACTGGAATAAGTACATGTCAGATTAATTATAGAAATTAAATCCATTCATAGTCAAATTGGACTAGGGTCAAAAGTTGACATGTTTGAGAGAATTGAGGGTCACCTGATCAGATGGTTTTAGAAAATTCTTTAGAAATTATTTTGATTTGGTTTTTAGGTATATGATAGACAATGAGTTATACATTAGGTGTACCAAATTTAGTGATTTTTGGAGGTGTCTAGACTAAGTTATGATAGAGCTTAATTTGGATCAAACTTGTGAGGGAAGAGTCCTAGGTGCAGTGGACTCTTCCTTATCTACTCATGCTACCACCTTCCAGATTAATTTATAGCATTAAAATTAGATGGGATCTAAGGATCTTTATGGGGATCAGGTCCAGTAATCCCAATGGTAGAGAAAATAATGATTTTGGTCAAAGAGTGATTCTAACTTGGCGCTATGCTTTTGTATAAGAACCCTTATGCCAAGGCTCTTCATGAAAAAATATTTTTCATACCCAAAGACTGCCATTCTAAATATCCCATGCCACTTCTATCCTCTCTCTCCCTCTCTTCTACATGCTTAAAAAGTTAGGCACAAATTTGAGAAGAAGATCCTATCAAATTTGTGAAGAGTTCAGCATCTACGTAATGGTGTTCGTGAGATGGACATGCTGCCTTCAGAAATTTTTTTTGAAGGACTTCCAAATTAGATTCAGATCTGATCTTTAGAAAAAATATTTATGAGAAGAAGACATTTAGATTCTTTCTGAGTAGATATTGGTAGAGGTCAGATGTGTGCGTGGCTCCTTCCAGAACCTCAGAAAACATCAGGATCATCGTAGGGTAATCAGATTACCCAAACAAGGTATGGAATTAAATTTGATTTAATTTTTATTTTAATTTATAATATTAGATTACTATGATTAAATCTGAGAACTCTTATATTTGATCAGATCATTTAAGAATTTTTTAGAAAAGTCCATCTTAAATTTGATCAAATCTGCACGATCCTACGACAGAAAATAGGATTTTTCTTTCAATTGGTATCAAAACTGTGTTAGTAGTTCTTTAAATCTACCTTAGATCTAATTTTATTTTTATTTATGATTTGATATTAAAAGATTTTAGATATCACATCAGATATGATTAGATCTAAAATCAAAAAATTAAAAATTAAATAATTTAGATCTAATATGTATGAGATGCATGACTAGACTAGGTATAGAAAGTTCTATGTGTAGTCTGGTACGATCATGTATTTATTTTGATTAAATATAACTTTAGATCTATTTAATTTTAATTTTTTTAATATTATAATAGTTGTAATTAGATATAAAAATAAAAAATAAAGTTTTTAATTTTTGATTTATTCATATGAGATTTGAAAGATGCATGCTTAGACTAGTCTTAGAATAATTCTATAAGATGTCTAGAATAGTTTTATTTTGATATGATTAAATTTAAAATTTTATTTCTTAAATTTAATATATAATATTTTAGATCTGAAAGTATACATATTGATGATAGATGAGATGTATGTAAGACATATATTAGTTAGATTTTTTTATATGTGATATATGATCTAACTAGTTTTATAGTAAAAAATTATATTTTTGATTAAGGAGTTCCCCATGGCCATTCAGTCATAAGAACAAAGTAGAATTTAAAGGTCCTCTCCTCTCATTCGATGGGGTGTTCTTATGGCATATTGGGATGCTGCGCGTTCATCCTTAATCAGAAATCAAAATTTATTTTTCTGCAAAACCCAAGATCCTGAAATTCTAGAATTTTTAGTACATGTTTTGTTCATGAATCCAAAACTTAATTAAAAATTAATATTATGAAATTAATTAGATCTAAAAATTATAAATTTTTAGATCTAAGATATATTCATAAAATTGGGTTCGGGCTTGCATAGCTTAATTAGGTCTAGCGGTTGATCAAACTGAATCAAGAGTTAGTTAGGTGGGATCAAAGAAAGCTTAGATTTGACCAGCTTAATAGGATTAAGTCTGAATCAAGATTGAATCATATTGAGATGTGACTTGATCAAGTTAAGACCTAATTTGGCTCCGTGGTTTGAGCCTGGGTTGTAGGCTAACCCAATTGGTTCTGATTTGATAATTTAGTATCTAAGGTAAGTTTGACTGATATGATTGACTAATTTTTAATTGAGAGCTACTCGATCTGAATGCATTCCTGTCGAGTTAATGGCATATCCCTTCCACTGATCTCACTTACCTGACCATTTGTATCGATCCAGTTCTGATTTGAGGTGGCTAACAATTTGAGCCAACTCATGCTATTAGGTTAGTTATAATTGTTATGACTAAGTTAAGTCAAGTTTAAAAAGATCTAAATTAAATCTTTCTAAGAAAATATTAAGTCTAAGATCTTCCACCGTTGTAGATGTGCGGATCCTTCTTGGGATTGATTATTCTCGACTGGATACAGTGGTTCAGTTGCATCAGAAAGACGCAACCATATCTATTAGGCATTAGATACTCGGATTGAAGGATGGATTGGGCTCAATATTTTGGACATAGTGAGGGATCCAATTAGGAATCCAATCTATGCAAATGGTGGGTCTGACTTAACTTAGGAGTGGATCAATATTTCGGACATGATGAGATTCATGAATTAGAGATCAGGTTAGGATGCACCATGATTAGAGAATCATTGGACAAGAGTTATCCACTCATCGGTTGACCCATCACCAATAACTATTAGGTGAGGTGGTGAGTCAGTTGGTGGAACCGCACCATCCACTAGAAATCAATAATCATGGAGATTTTTGCATCTCTACCAAGGGAGTATAGGGATCAAAGTAAATAGTGCTAGCCTAATTTATTTAAAAATGAAACTTCTAAATAAATTGGTTAAGTCTAATTACAAAATCTAACTAAAAACTTTGACTCTTTATAGGAAAATATTTGCGTCCAACCCACAAGCCCATATCCTGGACACCCATAGACTGATCGGATCCAACTACAAGAATTAGCTTCAAAACTTCAAAACTATTTTGGATTCTGAGAAGTTGACTCATGTGTTGGAAAGGATCCTCTCATCTTACCAGCCCATTCATCCACTGATCAAAGAGCATCTCGCGAGAAGTGGACAGATGAAGATAATAAAATCAGATATTACATGTTGGGCTCAATGTCTGATGAGCTCCAGTGCCAACATAAAGACATTAAGACTAGCCACTAAATGTTGGCTCACCTATAAGAGTTGTTTGGTGAACAGAGTAGCGCAGCCAAATATCAAATCACTAAAAGACTGTTTAAGGCTCCAATGCATGATGGGCAGTCGATCCAAGATCATTGTCTGATTATAATCAAGGACTTAGAAGAGCTTGAGAAGCTCGATGTCAAGTTAGATCAGGATCTATAGATTGACATAATTCTGCAGTCGTTGATTGATGCTTATGGGCAGTTCATCATGAACTACCATATGCATAAACATCAAAATACCTTGGCTGAGCTCAAGAATATGCTGGTTACTACTGAGCTTTTTATGAAAGATTCTAAAGGCTCAGTACTTGCTGTGGAGTGGACTTCTTCCAAGAGAAAGTCTTCTGAAAAAAAAAATATCCATGAAAAAGCAAAAGATGGATGGTGGAAAGAAGAAGAAGGCAGAGCTAAAGAAGAAGGCCGCTGACAAAGAAAAATATTTTCATTACAATACTGACAGCCATTGGAAGCGAAACTGCTCTCTTTACCTCCTTCTAGAGATATGCTCATTATAGAATCTAATCTTACAGTTTCTTCTATATCCAGTTGGGTGCTTGACTCTGGTTTTAGTGCTCACTTGTGCACTTCTATGCATGGTCTTGAGGATAGCAGAAGGCTGAGGGATAGTGAGATGATTCTATGCATCAAAAATGGTTTAAGAGTTGTTGTTGTGATCGTGGAAACCTACCCTCAACGATTACCATCAGGATTAGACATAGTACTTAGGGACTATTTTTATGTGCCTGCAGCAAGCAGAAATTTGATTTCTATTTTATGTTTAGCATAGGAAGGCCATGTAATTAGTTTCTTAAGGACCACTATAATATTCTTTATGAAAGAAATAAAATTGTAAGTGATTTTCTTATAAATTATCTCTATCAGTTATATATTGATGTTACTATTTTTAATATCGAGCAAAATATGAATACCATAGGCTCAAAGCAACCTAGGGATAGTCTAAATGATAGGTATCTTTGGCACCTTAGGCTAGGTCATATAGCTGAAGATAGGGTTTACAAATTAGAGAAATTCAGGCTATAGAGTCCATTGACTTTTGAGTCATATCCGATTTGTAAATCATGCCTTCATGATAAAATGACCAAGCTCCCTTTTATGGGACATGGGGAAAGGGCCACAGACCTACTTGTCCTAGTATATACTGATGTATGTGGTCCATTTGATGTGCCAGCCAGGGGTAATTACATCTACTTCATCATCTTTATCGATAATTTATCTTGGTATGGGTATCTATATGTGATGCGACATAAGTCTGAAGCTTTTAAAAAGTTCAAGAAATTTAGATTCGAAGTAGAAAAATAAACAAGAAAATCTATTAAGGTTCTTCGATCAGATCGAAAAGGTGAATACCTTAGTTTGGAATTCCTAGACTATCTTAAGGATAATGGCATAGTCTCTCAATGGACTCCACTTGGAATGCCTCAACTCAATGGAATTTTAGAATGAAGAAATTGGATCCTATTAGATATGGTTCGATCCATGATGAGCTTCACAGACCTTCCTGAGTTTTTTTAAGGATATAGTCTATTGACCGCTATATATCTACTAAATAGGGTTTCATCTAAAATCGTTCCTACCATACTGTATGAGATATGATATGGTAAAAAATCAAGTCTAAGTTATCTCAGAATTTAGGATTGTTCGGCCCATGTCAAGAGACAACAGACGGATAAATTAGAGTCTAGGTCCTTTAGAGCTCGATTTATTGGATATTCTAAAGAGTCATTAGGATATTTTTTCTATCTTTCGAAAGATCATAATGTGATTATAAGTCGACATGCCATATTTATTAAAAAATTGTTTATTCAAGATGGTGGCATCGGAAGATAGATTAGGCTCAAGGAGAAAGTCTCTTAAGAGCCATGAGCCAAGGAACCTATGGAACCCAATTAGATTGAGCTAGTCTAATCACTACCTGATATAGCTCGTAGATCAGAAAGAATTTTTTGTCCTCCTGAAAGGTACTTAGGTACTATTTTAGAAGATGTAGAGAAAATGTTCCTCATAGAAAAAGAAGTTCATGGTGATGATCCTAAAATCTATGATGAGGCTATTGAAAATTATGTCCCAAGACCAATCATTAGCCTATTGATGGTTGAGCTATTATAATTAATTTATTAATTAATAAAAAAATATATTGACATCTTTTTCATCATAAGTTTAAATTTTCTAATAAACTCTATTATTGTGATGAAGTTCTTAGGACTATTTAGTTTCGATAAAGAAAAGATTTATCGATTAGTCCTTAAATTTGTTTACGATCAAATGATAGACTGTTAATTAGGACGACAGCATCTATCGAGCATAGGTTGCTTTATGCCATATAGATTGGTTATCCTCTTAACCAAGTATGGAGACACTGGTATGATATACAGATGAGATGTATGGGTACGTCATCATTGAACGTGACCAACTCTTGAGCATTCTACTATCGAGAATGTCTCTGATGGGATATAGGTATAAGTATCCATTAGATCTGAGATCACCTCAGTGGCTTGCAAGCAACTCATTGTGTTTTGGTACTAGACTAATTGGATTTTTAATTTAGTAATGGAAGGCTTTTGGGCATAGTAAGTACTTGCAAAGTCGATGGGTAATCAAGATGGAATTGACCACTCCAAGAGTTGGAGAATAATGTATCACTGTATTTCAATATATCAAAACTTTGGCCAGGATAATCCATCAGATGGATTTGATATTTTGAAATACAATATTGATAATCTGATCAGAATTAATAGTTGAACTTTGATGTATCCTACGAGCATTTTGGTCAAGGGGATGAATTATATGAAAACTATATCCGCATGGGTTCTAAGGATGGTGTTCTAGACCTTCGATCTATCTGGCTATCGAATATCATTGCTAGATGGTCACTTTGATTGGTATAGAAATCTATTCCTATACTATCGACTTAGGTTCAAACCTATGAGGTCACACACATTAGAGTTTATGTTCCAATCGGATGTTGATCAATAAGTTAGAATCATTTTAGGGTTAAACAATCAATACGATTGATGTTTGACCTGGTGCAAGTGTTACAGAAAGATCGATTAGCAATTCGATTGCTAATTGATTTAATTTGATTAAGCAAGTAGATTGAGATTAATTCTAATTAAATATAATTTAATTAGATTTATTTTGGGCTTGATTGGATCAAGTCCAAGTAGCTTATTGGATAAGCCAAGTGCAAGGAAGAACTAGTCCTAGTCTAACTAGAACTCGGACCAACCCAATTTTTTTAATTTGATTAAAAAATTAATTAAAATTTAATTTAATTTAATTTAATTTAATTAAGTTTTAAATGGGTTAGGGCCTTATTTAATTGGGTGGATTTACTCTTATTTTTATTTGGTTAAAAGACTTTGTTTGACCAGGTCAAAATAGGAATCCTAGTGTGACTAAGACTCCCTATCCTTGCGCCACCTAATTCCTCATGCCCCACCCCTTCGTTCTTCTCTTTTACATGAAAAATATCCATGCCCCAAGCAATCTCATGCCTCCCTTCTCTTTCCTTTTTCTCATATGGATATTTGTTTGATGACCAAGTCAAAAGGGGAGGTTGGTTTTGCTTTAGGATTCTATGAGATAGAATCCTAGTCAATCAAAAGACTTCCTTCCTTTCATGCTGCCACCTCCCTATTTTATCTCCCTATTTTCTCACTCTCCCTCTCTCATGACATTCTTTAGAATTTATTTCACTCTCCTTTGCTAGTCCATGGTAGAAAAGTAAGATGGGGGCACCCAAGAGTTGGGCGCCCCAACAACCTGTCATTTGGTGACTTTCCTGTCTAAGTTTTTGACCAATCTTAGACTCTGTAGATCTCTTTATTTTAAAAAAATGTTTTACTAAAATTTTTATGGATTATAGACATTTGAGAGTTCTCTTGAGTATAGAAAAATTAGAAAAAAAATTATCCAGATCATGAAAATATTAAAAACACAAATCGGGGTGTCTAGGTGAGAGAACAAAGAAGAGTAGAAGGTCTTCTTCTAGGATTTTTTTTTCTAAATCTCTTCCTTTTTGTGATCTTTTGAGAGGTGTCTTGGAATCACAAATCCTCTTTATTTTCTTCTAGCATTTTCAAGAGTCCAAGTTTTGAAGAAGAAAGCATCGGATCGACCGTTGAAGAGAGATCAGCAAGTGCTAGCATACTATGCTGATTTCCTGCATCAGGATCTTCGTCGGCTAATGTGGATGACTCTTAGAGGCTGGATGCATGTGCGGCTTATGACTTCATCCTCAAGTCTAGATCAGCAAGTTAGAATATCTAACTTGCTCAGGTAATAGATCTGATCTATTAACTTCATACCAGCATTTGATGTAGTGTAGATCTAGGTTGATTTGATCAACCTTTTTCTTTCTTGTTTGATTTTAATTTTTGATTTAAATACCATGCAATAATTATATAATAAAATTTTAGATCTAAGATATTTTTATATATTTAAAATTAATTTTAATTAATTCTAATCTTCTGCTGTCTGATCTTAAAAAAGTTTCAAGATCTATCTCTGAAACTCTAGATCTGGTTCCTTGAATTGGTATCAGAGCCTAGGTTAATTATTATATGATTATTGATGTATGCTTGAATTATTTTTGAATTAGATCTAATTTATAATTTAATATTTAAATCTAAAATTAAAATTTTAGATCTCACAAACTGCCATAAGGTTGTCCTGCTGTAAGGTTTACCCCTTATAGTGAAAAGGTTGTCCTAAGTTCATGATGATTTGGCTCTAATCATAAATTCAATAGATTTAATCTAATTTTATTCTTAATTTAATAAGATTTAAAATATTTTTAGATCTAAAAATAATAATTTTAGATTGCATGGACTGCTATAAGGTTGTTCCTACTGTAAGGTTTACCCCTTACAGTGAAAAGATTGTCCTAAAATGTGCTGATCTAAAATATTGATCATAAAATTTTAGATTAGATCTAAAAAATTTTATGATCTAATTAAAAATATTTTAATCTAATTTTAATCATCATAAATATGTTAGATTTGATCTAAGTTGACTTATGATTGATTGATATTGAAATTGTTTCAATTACATGAGCTTGTTTAGATTAGATCTAAAGTAGTTTTATGCTCTTTTTACTTGTATATTGATTATGAATCAAACATGCAACTTAGTTTGTAGAACTATGTTGTAAAAATATTTTATAAATATAAAAATCTTTTTTGAAAAGCCGAACCCCAACCCTCAGTCCAAAACTTAATTAAGAATTAAGAAGTTGTTTGATTAGGCTCTAGGATTATGAATTGAAAATCCTAAGACATGAATCATAATACAATGGGTTAAATGGGTTAGTGGAGATTAGATCCATTAATTGGGTTAGACCTAGGGTTAGATTAAAGAATGGACTTAATTAGAAAATTAACTAAATCTAATCAATTATTGTCTTAGATTAGGTCAAGGATTCTCTTGATCAATTGCTATTATTGTAGTTGGTCAAGTCCATGTCTTTAACAAGATCCAAGATTGGCTTGATTCTTAGTTTTGCGGTCTAGCATAAACTATTATGATGATCTGATTAAGACTAATTAAATCAGTTGGTATCTAAGATAAACCAGATCAGTGATTTTTAATTGGCAGCCTGCTTACCTGGTCATTTCTGATGGTGTATAAGGCAAGCCTGGCAGACCCTTCTACTGATCGAATTTACCTAACCTCTTGGTGAGATTATATTTTGATCGGATTGCTTGACTATTCGAGCTAACCCATGTTAGCTAGGTAAATCAGTGTGATTGATTTTGGTGCTCCTAAACTAGACTATCAATGATCTCAATCTGACTTGGTGAAGCCAGTGGAAGGATCATGACAAAATGGTTAATCTAACCCACTAATTAAATCCTCTAAAATTATTAGGTCTCTAAAATAAAATAGTTATATGATAACTAGATCATAGCCTCCCATTAAAGTGGATGATAATGGATCCATTAGTTGGATAATTATTGGAGGCCCAAAGGCCTGGTGCTTATCGGTTGATGAAATTATCATTCATTATATGATCTCTTGGATACATCTTTCTAAATGGTGATTAGGTGGGCCAACCAAAGTTGGGCTTAATCATTCATTGGTTGGATGGGCCAAGTATGGTCATGTTAATGGTTGGACCTAACTGGACTCTTTTTTGAGAAGGCCAAAGCCAACTGATCAGGGCCTGAGGCAAAATTTAATTATTAAAAATTATTTAAAAAAATAATTGGTTATGAACCTACCCTTAGATATACATGGGTGGGCCAACCAAAGTTGGGCATGTGTACAGTCTATGTGGATTCTAGTATCCACTAAGAAATTAGGATAATTCCTTGAATTGGAGGCAGAGGCTACCAATTCAAATAAAATAGTGGGAGATCCTTTTGATTAAAGTCCAAATCTTTAGGTTTAATAAATTAGTTACTAATTAGGTTATGTTTTTCCTTTGTGCAGATATGGCCACTTTCCTATCGCTCCGATCATTGTTGGACAATGATAAGTTGGTGGGATCCAACTCGGTAGCTAGTATCGAAAGTTGAAGATTATCCTGGAGCATGAATGTATCCTATATGTGCTGACAGATCCTGTACCTGAGGAGCCAGCTGCTAATGCATGTGGAACAGTCAGAGATACTTATCAGAAGTGGCTCAGTGATCGAGCCATGATGCTGCATTATGCTAGCTATGATGAGCGACAAGTTCAGTCACAGGTTTGAGATAGCTCAGTTAAATAAAATGCTCCAAGTGTTGAAGGATTCTTTTGGCACACCCGATGATGTTAAGAGGTACAAGATTAGTTGCTCCATCTTCAACGCCAGAATGTGGGATGGAGCCTTTGTCACTGATCATGTATTGTACATGATCGAGCTGATAGAGTGCTTAAAAAAGCTTGGCTTTCCCTTGCACAAACAACTTGGGAAAGATGCAATACTAAACTCGCTGCCCAAGTCTTATCTCTCATTCCTTACATATTATAAAATATCAAAACCTGAAGTGGACTACCATGAGTTACTGAGGTTGCTTCAGAACTTTAAGAAGGATCACCAACTCCATAAAGAGTCGGTAAACTTAGTAAGAGGTTCGTCTTCTCATTCTTGACCTTTGGAAAAGGAAAGAAGAATAAGAAGAAGAAAGCCAAGAAGGTGCATGTTCAGGCTAGGACATCTATACAAGCTCAGACCCTAAAGACCAAGCCCGATAAGAGTCAAGTCGAATGCTTTTTCTATAAGAAGCAGGGGCACTGAAAAAGAAACTGTCCTCAGTATATTGCCTTCCTGAATCTGAACAGGAAAAAGAAGAAGCAAGCTATTGCTGGGCAAGATATTTATATGATAATTCCTTGCAATTTCTCTATCTGTGATATTACTAACTGGATATTGAATACCGGTGAAAGAAAATAGTGCAGGATTTGCTATGCTACTTTTGAAAAATATTTCAAAAATAGCAATGATGCAGTAGAAAATAATTAATCTAATTAATTATCTATTGATCATATCAAATTATTTAACCCTACATATTAGGATCTAAATATAATATGCATGCATACATCAATAGATCTGAAAATAAAATATTGTAATAAACTATTTACTACATCTAGATGTTCAGAACATAATATCTTTTCATAGGTAGTCGATCACCACAATCTAAGTCCACCAAATAATGCTTTGATATCACGTTATAGCCATACATATGTTCGGCCTCTATGGTTGATCCACATAGAGCTCCTGGTTCCGATCAATCCCACTGGAGTGCTAGCTCCTCATCGAAGCCTTCAATGGCTGATCATGATCGATCTAGTCGATCATATATTTTTTAATTTTTTAGATATTCTAAAAAATTAAAATATAAATATTAGAGGATGATGAAGATGTGTGTCAAATTTGATGGCGATCCGATGCTCGCAGCACTCGATCTCTCCACCCGAACCCAGATTCTCAAATCTAGGATTTCACTCGGTCCAAAAATCCTAACATACTAAAAATTCTATCACGTCCTCTATGTATGGAGTTTTTCTATAAAATAATTTTTTATAAAAAGATAACTTTTATATCTATAATCTTTATTTAGATCATATCTAAAAATAGGATATCTTTATAGATAAAAATCACAAGAGAAGAGAGGTATAAGGGAAAAGAAAGGTGCAATAGGATCCTATTCACATTCACTACAAGATTTTTTTTGCCAAAAACTAATGCCCAAATACTCTAAAACTTTTACCACATAATGCTAACCCCTTCTCCTACATGCAAAAAAATTCTCATAATTTATTAATATGAATACCATGGGGAAACCGCATGAAAAATGATAAGGATCGAGTGGTTGAGAGGTTTTAACCACTCACTTGATTTCAAAAATCAAATGAGCCTCTTATCCTTATCCAATGCCCCCTCCCTCGTGTTTAACATACAAAAGGACTCTTCTTCTATGTGCATATTTTTATTTCTTTAAAAAATATTTGACAAACAAAAGGGAGGGTGTGGGAAGCAGAGTGAAAAAGTCAAAAATGGTGGGCGCATGGGAGAATTAGAATTCAAACTTCATTTAACTTGGTCCTAATTAGTTTGAACCAAACTAATTAATGTAGACCCAATTAAACTAAGTTAAACCCAACCAAATTAGGCTTAGCTTAATTTAATAAAATTTTAATCAAATTAAAAATTAATTAGATCTAGGTCCTGATCAAATCAGGGTCAAAATTTTCATAGTGATTAGGTCATCTCATGACCTGATTGGGTCAACTCTAATTGAATCAAATTCAATTAGACTTGATCGAATCCTCATCGCTTAATCAAATTAAGCTAATCAATAATCAAATTGTTAATTAATTCTCTAAAAATATCTGAGTCCAAATCGAATGGGTTACTGGGCAATAGAGTCCTATCAACATGAAACTCTTAAAGAGTCCTAAATCAGTGGGACTCTTGAACCCAGTGTCCCAAACGAATCGAACTTGCCATCATAGAGTCCTAGACTAGTAAAACTCTTGATTAGAGAGTTTCAGATGAGTAGGACTTAAAGTCCTAGTCCAATAGAACTCTTGACCATAAAGTTCTAGTCCAGTGAGACTCTTGACCATAGTATCTAAGATTATCAGGACTCATGATCATAGAGTCCCAGACAAGTAGGACTTCGAGTTCCAATCCAGTGAAACTATTAATCATAGAGTTCCTGTCCAGTGAGACTTCTGACCATAGAGTCCCAAACCAATGGAACTCTAGATCGGCCATTAGATCAGATAGGAACTCCTAATGTATGTGACCCCGCAGGTCTGAACCTAAGCCGGTAGCACAGAAATCAATTTCTATACTAATCGAAGTGACCATCTAGCAATGGTACCCAACATCCAGATAGATCGAATAATTGTAATCACAACATTCAAAACCTATGCAAATATGGTTATCATATAATTCATCCCTATGACCTCTATGTAATAGATGACTCAGGATTAGATTGTCAATCCTAGAAAATACATCCATGTCATGTCTCAAAGCAGTTAGTCCCGTGACTCCTCACTAAGACTATCCTGACCAAGGTTTTGCTAAATTGAAATACAATTGAATACAGCTCCTAAAATCAGAAGTGGTCAATCCCATCTTGATACACGCACCGACTCCATAAGTACTTGACTGTGCCCAAATATCTTCCATCATTGAATTAGAAATTCAGATAGTCTGACGCCAAAATACAGTAAGTTGCTTAAAAGTCACCATGGTGATCTCAGATCGGAGGAATATTTATACCCATATTCCATCGAAGCTAATCTTGATAGGAGAAAAGCCTCAGAGTTGGTCACATTCAGTGCAGATGTACCCATACATTTCACTTGCATGCCATATCAGTGTCTCAACACTCCATGGTTATGAGGACAACCAACCTATATGGCATACAATGATCTATACTTGATAAATATTGTCATCCTAAGTAACAACGTATCATTTGGTCGTGAACTATTTAAGAACTAAATGATAAATCCTCCTTTGCCGAATCTAGATAGTCCTAAGGACTTCATCACAACACAGGAGTTCATTAGAAGACAACAGAATTTATGATGAAAATTATTAAAATAACTTTTATTAATTTATAATTCATATACAATTATAAATATATGGTCCAACTATCAACAGACTGATGATTGGCTTTGGGACACATTCCCTACAATCTTCCACTTTGAATAAAGCCAATCGGTACAGTATCTAATACCTATCTTTGACTTAAAGTTATTGAACTCCTTCACTGCAATAGCTTTAGTGAATGGGTCGGCCAAGTTCTCCTTTCTGTCGATCTTCTAAAGGTCGATGTCACCTTGATCCATAATCACTCGGACAAGATGGTAGCAACGCAGAATATACTTCATTCGCTGGTGTGCCATTGGTTCCTTCGCCTGAGCAATGGCTCCAGAGCTATCGCAATAGAGCAGAACTTGACCATCAAGGGAGGGTGCTACTCTAAGCTCGATGATGAATTTTGTTAGCCACACCGCTTCTTTGGTAGCATCTGATGTAGCGACATACTCTGCCTCATAAATTGAATCGGCCACAGTGTGCTACTTGAAACTCTTCTAGCAGACGGCTCCACTATTAAGGATAAATATATATCCCGACACACTCTTGCTATCATTATGATCAGATTGAAAACTAGAGTCTGTGAACCCCATAAGTTTTAAGTTCGATTCACCATATATAAGCCACTGGTCCTTAGTATTTCTTAAATACTTAAGGATGGTTTTAATAACCTTCCAGTAATTCTTCCTTGGATTAGATTGGTATCAACTCACTACACCTAGTGAGTATGCCACATCTGGTCACATACATATCATGGCATACATTATAAAACCCACTGCTGAAGCATATGGTATTCTATTCATATGCTCTCTATCTAGAAGTATTGTTAGACAATCCCTCTTTGAAAGAAAAATTCCATAGCCTATCGGTAGATAGCCTTTCTTAAAATTTTTTATGCTGAACCATTTCAGCACAGTGTCAATGTATGTGGACTGGAACAATCCAAGCAATCTTCTAGATCTATTTCTATAGATCTTCATCCCTAGGATATAGGAAGCTTCTCCCAGATCTTTTATGGAGAACTGTGATGACAGTCAGATTTTTATTTCTTGTAATGCAGGGACATCATTTCTAATTAAGAGAATGTCATCCACATACAATACTAGGAATACTATTGCTGGACCATTAGCTCATTTGTATATGTAGGACTCCTCTTCGTTCTTAACAAAGCCATACATTTTGATTGTTCTATCAAATCGTATGTTCCAACTTCGAGATGCCTGCTTTAGCTCATAAATGAATCTCTAAATCTTACACACCTTAGACTGATCTATGAACGTAAAATCTTTAGGTTGTATCATATACACCTCTTCATCTAACTCTTCATTTAGAAAAGCTATTTTCACATCCATCTACCAGATTTCATAGTCCAAATGGGCAGCTATGGAAAGCATTATCTGAATGGATTTGAGCATTGCCATAGAAGAGAACATCTCATCATAGTCAATACTATAACATTAACGATACCCCTTGGCAACTAGACGGGCTTTATAGGTCTCCACCTTTCCGTCTACGCCTCTTTTCCTCTTAAAGATCCACTTACATCCTATGAATTTTATCCCTTCGGGTGGGTCAACCAATATCCATACATCATTGATCTTCATAGATTCCATCTTAGATTTCATGGCCTCAAGCCATTTCTCAGAGTTGAATCTCTGCATTGCATCCATATAGGTGATTGGGTTCTGATCGTTCTCATCAAGTTCGATAGGATCCCCATCCTGGACCAAAAAATCATAGTATCTATCCGATTGATGTGGTACTCTACCAGATCTCCTTAAGTATGCTTCTATAATGGGTTCTAGGTCTGATCTAATCAGATCCAGCTTATGTTCAACAAGTTGTGTCCATTCTTCCATCTATCATACTTCATCAAGTTCGATCTTAAAGGTATTAGTTTCCTCACCAAGAAACTTCTTTTCTAAAAGGACTGCCTTAAGGCTGACAAACACTTTTTGCTCATCAGCAAGATAGAAGTAGTATCTTTGGTTTCTTTTGGGTAACCTATCAAACTACACTTATCAGACCTAGATCCAAGCTTGTCTGTCATCAAACATTTGACGTAAGTTGGACACCCCCAAATCCTAAGGTGTGAAAGCATTGGCTTATGTCTTGTCCATATTTCAATGGTATTTTATTAATAGATTTACTTAGAATCCTATTTAGAATGTAACAAGCTAACTCGAGCACATATCCCCATAGGAAGATCGGCAAACCAGCAAATCTCATCATGGATCGAACCATATCCAATAGGATCCGATTTCTCCTTTCAGACACACCATTATATTATGGTGTTCCAGGAGGGGTCCATTTGGAGAGAATCCTGTTCTTTCCAAGATAGGTCAGATCGAAGAGTTTTAATACTCTTTCCAATTTACTTTTCTACCTCATTTCAAAATAGTTTGATCATTTCAAATAACTTCGACTTATGCTTCATTAAATAGACATACCCATACATCGATAGATCGTCAGTGAAGGTTATGAAGCAAAAATATCCACCTCTGGCACTTAAACTCATGGGTCCACATACATCCAAATGTACTAAACTCAAGAGTTTAGTGGCTCATTCACCTTTTTCAGTAAAAGGTTATTTGATCATCTTACCAAGAAGACAGGACTCATAGGTCGAAAGTGACTCACAATCACTAACCTCAAGAATTCCTTCTTGAGCTAACCTATTAATTCTATTCTTACTAATATGACCTAGCCTACAATGCCAAAGGTAGACATTAGATACATCACTAATTCTAGGGTATTTACTGAAGGATTGAACCACGTTAACAGGTATAGAAAGTAAATAAATTCCATTATTCAATTATCCAATCAAAATTGTAACACCATTCAAAATGATATTACAAAATTTTTCTTTTATTGATATTTCAAAATCATTCATGGCCAAAAGACTTATAGAAATGACATTCAATAAAAAAGCTGGACAATAATGACATTCATTAAGAATAACTTTATTTGAATTGATTACAAGGTTCATGATTCCTAAAGCTAGAATTGGAATTTATCTTCCATCTCCAACATTCAGGAACCTCTCATCTTGATCAAATATCCTACTGACCTGTAAGTCCTGCATAGAATTACAAATATAATAAGGGCTTCCAGTATATAATATCCAGGCAGTAGAATCAAATAAGAAAAATTATAAGGTGTTATCATATAATTACCTTATCCAGCAACCACTTGCTTCTTCCTCGGCCTGTTTGGGTCTAGGGAGGCAATGTACAGACGACAGTTTCTCTTTCAATGCCCCTGCTTCTTATAGAAGAAGCACTCTACCTAGCTTTGGTCGGGCTTGTGCTTCTTGGTCTGACCCTGTGCAGTCGTCCCAGCATGTGGCCGCACCTTCTTATTTTTCTTCTTCCTATTCTTCTTCCCTTTCTTAAAGGATCGACGATCAGAAGAAGACCCTCCCACTATATTCACCATCTTCTTATGGAGTTGGTGATCCTTCTCAAAGTTCTGCAGCAATCCCAACAAGCTATGATAGTTCACTACAAGCTTTGTCATTCTAAAATATATTAGGAAGGGGAGAAAGGACTTGGACAAAGAATTAAGGATCCTACTCTTACCGAGCTGCTCATGTAGGGAAAAGCCCAACTTGCTAAGGCGCTCAATCATCTTGATCATGTATAATACATGTCGGTGACTGAGGCCCCATCCCTTATTCGAGCATTGAAAATGGCACAACTTGTTATGTGCCTTTCAACGTCGTCCGACATGCCAAAAGAGTTGTTCAATATTTGAAGCATCTCCTATGGCTGGGCTTTTTCAAACTTATGGTTGAACTCATCATTCATTGTCGCTAGCATTATACATCGAATGATGGTGCGGTCATTAAGCCACTTCATATAAGTGTCTCGAACCGCTCTCCTAGCATTCGGGGCTGGCTCCTCAGGTGCTCGATCCATTACCACATAAAGAATCTGCTCATGCTCCAGGATGATTTTTAACTTATAATACCAGCTATCATAGTTGGGTCCCATTAATTTATCATGGTTTAATAATGATCGAAGTGATAGGTTAGTGGCCATGTCTGCACAAAAAAAAAAATCAAACCTAATTAGTATATGAATTATTAATCCTAAAGACTTGGACTTCAGTCTAAAGGTTCTTCCACTATTTTATACGAATTGGTAGCCTCTACCTCTAATTTGAGGAATTATTCTAATTTCTTAGTGGGTACTAGAATCCACATAGACTACACATGAGTCCAACTTTGGTTGGTCAACCCATGTGCACCTATGAGTAGATTCAAAATCAATTATTTCTCCAAATAACTTCTAGTAATATTGATTTTGCCCCATAGACCTAATCAGTAGGCTTTGGCCTTCACTAAAAAAGGTTCGATTAGGTCCAACCATTAACATGACCATATTTGATCTTATCTAACCAATAAATTATCAAGCCCGACTTTGGTCGGCCAACCTAACCACCATCAAAAAGATTTAACCAAATTATCATTTTATGAATGATAATTTTATTAGTCAATAATCACCAGGCCTTTGGGCCTCCAATGATTATTATACTAAGGAACCTATTATCACTCAACTTAATGAAAGGCTATGATTTAGTTATCTATATAACTATTTTATTTTAAGGATCTAATAATTTTAAAAAATTTAGTTAACTAATTTAAGAAAATTCAGTGAGCCAATTTTGATCCTCCCACTGACTTTACCAAATCAGAAAAGAATCTAATTTAAGCTGGCATTAGGAGCACCTAAATCAGTCAAACTGATTTACCTAATAGACATGGGTGAGCCCGAATCATCAAGTGATCTAATCAAAATCTAACTCACTAAGATGGCCAGGTAAGCGAGATCAGTGAAAGGGATATGCCATTAACTCGTCAAAGACTAAATCAATACGAGTAGCTTTCAATTAGAAACCACTGGTCAAATAGCCAAACTTACCTTAGACACCATTCAGTTCATTAGTTTTAATTTGACCAACCTAGTAATTTTGGATTCGACTGCGTAGCCTTGAATCAAGTCTATTTGGTCCTTGTTAAAGGCATGGACTTGACCAACTAGAACTATTGTAATTGAGTCTATAGAGTCCTTGACCTAATCTAAATTAAAATTTAATTAGATTTGATCAATTACTCTAAATTAGTCCATCTTTTAACTAACCTTAGGTCTAGCCCAATTTATAGACCTAATTTAGCTAACCCAATAATCCATAAGTTTATGATTAATGACTTAGAGTCTTAATTCATAATTCTAGACACTAAATCATTATACTTAATTTTTAATTAAGTTTATGGGCTGAGGGTTAGGGTTTGATATTTTAAAAATATTTTTTTTTAATTTTAAAAGGTTCTTTACAACTTACCATTGTTCACCAATTGAGTCGACTCATTTCAAAATTAAATCATCTCAATTCACAAACAACACTAATTGTAGGGTTTAATTTGAAACTATGTACACTACATAATCATGAAATCATGAATCAAACTTTATCTAATTATGTATTCATGATTATAAATTAGATTAAAGCCTAATATAATTAAATTATAAAAATATTAGATCAAATTTAGTAATTTTATGATTAATGATATAGATCAGCAACTTATCAGGACAATCTTTTCACTATATGGGGTAAACCCTACAGTAGGATAACTTGCAGTCCATGCGATCTGGATTTTAATTTTTTAGATCTAATTATTTTAATTATTAGATCAATATTTAGATTAAATCTAAATTATTAATCTAAATATGCAAGCATATCATGTTTAAAGAACCTTGTTCTGATACCAATTGAAAGAAAATAGTGCAGGATTTACTATGCTACTTTCAAAAAATATTTCAAAAATAGTAATGATGTAGTAAAAAATAATTAATTTAATTAATTATCTATTGATCATATTAGATTATTTAACCCTACACATTAGGATCTAAATATAATATGCACGCATTACATCAATAGATCTAAAAATAAAGCTATGTAATAAACTATTTACTATATCTACATGTTCAGAACACAATACCTTTTCATGGATAGTCGATCACTATAATCTAAGTCTATTAGATAATGCTCTGGTATCATGTCATAGATGTACATGTATCCGACCTCTACGGTTGGTCTACATGGAGCTCTTGGTCCCCATCAGCCCTACTGGAGTGCTAGCTCCTCGTCGGAGCCTTCAATGGCTGATCATAATTGATTCGATCGATCGCATATTTAATAATTTTTTAGATATCCTAAAAAACTAAAATATAAATATTGGAGGATGATGAAGATGTGTTTCAAATTTGGTGGTGATCCAATACTCACAGCACTCGATCTCTCCACCCGAACCCAAATTCCCAAATCTAGGATTTCACTCGGCCCAAAAACCCTTACATACTAAAAATCCTATCACACCCTCTCTGTATGGAGTTTCTCCATGAAATAAGTTTTTGTAGAAAGATAACTTTTATATCTATAATCTTTATTTAGATCATATCTAAAAATAGGATATCCTTAGAGGTGAAAATCATAAGAGAAGAAAGGCATAAGGGAAAAGAAAAGTGTTGCAGGATCCTATTCACTTTCACTCCGAGATTTTTTTTGCCAAGAACTAATGCCCAAACACTCTAAAATTTTTATCACATAATGATAACCACTTCTCCTATGCACAAAAATTCTCATAATTTATTAACATGAATACCATGGAAAAACTGCATGAAAAATGATAAGGGTTAAGTGGTTGAGAGGTTTTATCCACTCACTTAATTTCAAAAATCAAATGAGCCTCTTATCCTTATCCAACACCCCCTCCCTTGTGTTTAACACATAGAAGGACTCTCCTTCAGCATGCACATTTTTATTTCTCCAAAAAATATTTGACAAACAAAAGGGAGGGCATGGGAAGCAGAGTGAAAAAGTCAAAAATGGTGGGCACAAGGGAGAATTAGAATTCAAACTTCATTTGACTTGGTCCTAATTGATTTCAACCAAATCAATTAATCTAGATCCAATTAAACTAGGTTAAACTCAACCAAATTAGGCTTAGTCTAATCTAATAAAATTTTAATCAAATTAAAAATTAATTAGATCTAGGTTCTGATCAAATCAGGGTCAAAACTCCCATAGCGATTAGGTCATCCCATGACCTGATTGGGTCAAATCTAATCGAATCAAATTCAATTGGACTTGATCAAATTCTCATCGCTCAATCAAATTAAGTTAATCAATAATAAAATTGCTAATTAATTCTTCAAAAATATCTGAGTCAAAATTGAATGGGTTACTGGGAAATAGAGTCCTATCAACATGAAACTCTTGAAGAGTTCTAAACTAGTGGGACTCTTGAACCTAGTATCCCAAATGAATCGAACTCATGATCATAAAGTTTCAGACTAGTGAAACTCTTGATCAGAGAGTTTCAGATGAGTAGGACTCAAAGTCTTAGTCCAGTAGGACTCTTGATCATAGAGTCCTAGTCTAGTGGGACTCTTGACCACAGTGTCCTAGATTATCAAGACTCATGATCAGAGAGTCTCAGACAAGTAGGATTCAGAGTTTCAATTTAGTGGAACTCTTGGTCATAGAGTTTCAGTCTAGTGGAACTCTTGACCATAGAGTCTCAGACCAATGGAACTCCAGATCAGCCATCAGATCAGATAGGAACTCTGATTATGTGTGACCCCGCAGGTCCAAACCTAAGTCGGTAGCATAGAAATTAATTTTTATACTAATCAAAGTGACCATCTAGCAATGATATCCGACATCTGGTAGGTCGAATAATCATAATCATAATATTCAGAACCTACATGAATATGGTTACCATATAATTCATCCCTATGACCTCTGTGTAATAGATGACTCAGGATTAGACTATCAATCCTAGAAAATACATCCATATCGTATCTCAAAGCAATTAATCCTATGACTCCTCACTAAGACTACCCTGGCTAAGATTTTGCTAAATTGAAATACAATTGAACACAGCTCCTAAAATCAGGAGTGGTCAATTCCATCTTGATAGACGCACCAACTCCATAAATACTTGACTATGCCCAGAAACCTTCTATCACTGAATTAAAAATTTAGATAGTTCGATACCAAAATACAGTGAGTTGATTGAAAGTCACCATGGTGATCTCAAGTTAGAGGAACATTTATACCCATATTCCATCGAAACTAATCTTGATAGGAGAAAAGCTCCAGAATTGATCACGTTCGGTGTAGATGTACCCATACATCTCACTTGCATGCCATATCAGTGTCTTAGCACTTTTTGGTTATAAGGACAACCAATCTATATGGCACACAATGATCTATACTTGATAAACATTATCATCCTAAGTAATAATATATCATTTGATCATGAATTATTTAAGGACTAAATGATAAATCCTCATTTGCCGAATCTAGGTAGTCCTAAGGACTTCATCACAACACAAGAGTTCATTAGAAGACAACAAAATTTATGATGAAAAATACTAAAATATTTTTTATTAATTTATAATTTATATATAATTATAAATATATGGCCTAACCGTCAATAGACTGATGATTGGCTTTGGGATACATTTCCAACAATCGAAAGCCCTTATGATATTTGTAATTCATTACAGGGATTGTAGGTCAGTAGAAGATTCAAGCAAGGTGAAAGATTCGTGAGCATTGGAGATGGAAGATCAGTTTTAGTTCTAGCTTTAGAAATTTTGAAACATGTATTTGAATCTCATACCGATGTTCTTAGTGATTATCATTTCTATCCTAGTTTCTTTTTAAATATCATTTCTGTAGGTCTTTTGGCCATGAACAATTATGAAATTTTAATAAAGAAATGAGTTTGTAATATCATTATGAATTATGTTATTGCTTTTTATGGATAATTGAATAATGGTGTATATATATTATCACAATCTATTAATGTAGTCTATTCAACTAGCAAATATCCTAGATTAGATAATGTGACAGATATCTATTTATGGCACTGTATGCTAGGTCATATAAATAAGAACAGAATTAGCAGGTTGGCTCAAGAGGGTATCCTCAAACTTAATGATTATAAATTACTTCCAACCTATGAATCCTATCTTCTTGGTAAAATAACCAAGTCATCTTTTACTAAAAAAGATGAGAGAGCCACTAAACTCTTAGAACTAGTACATACTGATGTATGTGGACCAATGAGTACTAGTGCCAAAGATGGATATATCTACTTCATCGCTTTCATAGATGATCTATCTAGATTTGGATATATCTATCTGATGAAACATAAGTCGGATTCATTTGAAATGTTCAAATGATTCCAAAGTGAAGTAGAAAAATAAATTGAAAAGAGTGTTAAATCTCTTTGGTCTAACTGAAGAGGAGAATACCTTTCTAGTGAGTTTCTCACATATCTAAAAGAAAATAGAATTCTCTCCCAATAGACTCCTTCAGAAACTCCGTAGCATAATGGTGTATCTAAAAGGAGGAATCGAACTCTGTTAGACATGGTCTGATCCATGATGGGTTTTGCCAGCTTGCTGATATCCCTCTGGGGATATGCACTCGAATCGGCTTGCTATCTTTTACATAGGATTTCAAGTAAATCTATGATTAAAACTCCATATGAGATATGGATAGGATGTAAGTCAGCACTTTCACACCTCAGGGTCTGGGGGTGCCCAGCTTATGTCAAATGGTTAATTACAGATAAACTTAAACCTAGGTCTGACAAGTGCACATTTATAAAATATCTAAAAGAGACCAAAGGATACTATTTCTACCATACTAATGAACAAAATGTGTTCGTCAGCCTTAGGACAACCTTTTTGAAAAAGAAGTTTCTTAGTAAAGGAACTGTTGTCTCTAAGATTGAACTTGATGAAGTTCAACAGATAGATAGTTTAACATAATGCTAAACCTAACTTGGATTTGATTAGATCAGATTCGAAGCCTAGTGAATCCACACCATTAAGATGATCCGGTAGAATACCATGCCATCTAGATAGATACCATGGGTTCTTGGTCTAGGATGGTGATCCCATTGAGCTCGATGAGAATGATGAGGACCCGATCACCTATATGGATGCAATGTAAAGACCTGATTCCTAGAAATGGCTTGAGACCATGAAATCTAAAATGGAGTCCATGATAGCCAACGATGTGTGGATATTAGTTGACCTACTTGAAGGGGTTAAACCCATTGGATGTAAATGGGTCTTCAAAAGGAAGAAGAGCATAGATGGAAAGATGGAGATCTATAAAATCCATCCGATTATCAAGGGGTATCATCAATGTTATGGTATTGACTATGATGAGACGTTCTCCCCTATGGCAATGCTCAAATCTATTCGGATAATACTTACGTTAGTTGTCCATCTAGATTATGAGATCTGGCAGATGGATGTGAAGACAACTTTTCTAAATGAAGAGCTAACCGAAAGGATTTATATGATACAATCTAAGGATTTCACATCCACAGATGAGTCCAAGGTGTGCAAGCTTTAGAGATCCATTTATGGATTAAAGCAAGCATCTCGAGTTGAAACATGCATTTTGATAAGGTGATCAAAACGTATGGCTTTGTTAAGAATGGAGAAGAGCCCTGCATTTATAAATGGACAAATGATCCAATAGTGGTATTTCTTGTTTTGTACGTAGATGACATTCTCTTAATCAAAAATAACATCCCCGCACTACAGAAAATAAAAGTCTTGTTGTCATCATAGTTCTCCATGAAGGACTTAGGTGAAGCATCCTACATGCTAGGGATGAAGATCTATAGGGATAGATCTAAAAGGATGCTTAGTATATCCCAGTCCACGTACATAGAAACTGTGCTGAAGAGGTTCAGCTTGGAGAATTTCAAAAAGAGCTATCTTTCGATAGGCCAAAAAATTTCTCTCTCTAAGAAGGATTGTCCGATAACTCCTGAAGAGAGAGAGCATATGAGATATGAGTAAAATCCCATATGCTTCGATAGTGGGATCTATCATGTATGTAATGATATGTACGAGATCAGGCATGGCATACTCACTAAGAGTAGTGAGTAGATACCAGTCTGATCTTGGAAAAAATTACTGAAATGTGGTTAAAACCTTCCTTAAGTATTTGAGAAATACTAAGGACCAATGATTGATTTATGGTGAGTCAAATCTAAAACTTATGAGGTTTACAGACTCCAGCTTTCAATTTGATCATGATGATAGTAAAAGTGTGTCGTGGTATATCTTTACTTTAAATGGTGGAGCCATCTACTGAAAAAATTTCAAGCAGTATACAGTGGCAGACTCTATTTGTGAAGCAGAGTATATGGCAGCATCAAATGCAGCAAAGAAAGCTATATGGCTGAGGAAGTTCATCATCGAGCTCAAAGTAGTACCCTCCATTGATGGTCCGGTCTTGCTCTATTGTGATAGCACTAGCGCCATAGCTCAAGCTAAGGAATCGAAGGCACACTAGCGAAAGATCGTGAGATCGTGGATCATGGTGATCCATGAGATCGTGGATCGTGGTGATGTCGACCTTCAAAAGATCGATGGAAAGGAGAACTTAGCTGACCCCTTCACTAAAGCCCTGGTAATTAAGGAGTTCGACAACCATAAGTCATAGATGGGTATTAGATACTATGCCGAGTGGCTTTAGGATAAGTAGGAGTTGTTGAAAATTATGTCCCAAAGCCAATCATCAGCCTATTGATGGTTGAGCTATTGTAATTAATTTATTCATTAATAAAAAAATATATTGACATCTTTTTCATCACATGTTTACATCTTCTAATGAACTTCATTATTGTGATGAAGTTCTTAGGACTATTTAATTTCGATAAAGAGAGGATTTATTGATTAGCCCTTAAATTTGTTCATGACCAAATGATAAGCTGTTAATTAGGATGACAGTGTCTATCGAGCATAGATTGCTGTATGCCATATAGATTGGTTGTCCTCTTAACCAAAGAGTGTGGAGATACTGGTATGACATACAAGTGAGATGTATGGGTGCATCGTTATTGAACATGACCAACTCTAGAGCATTCTGCTATCGAGAATGTCTCTGATGGAATATAGGTATAAGTGTCCCTTAGACCTAAGATCACCTCAGTGGCTTGCAAGCAACTCACTGTGCTTTGGTACTAGACTAACTAAATTTTTAATTCAGTAACAAAAGGCTTCCGGGCACAGTCAAGTACTTGCGAAGTCGGTATGTGATCAAGATGAAATTGACCACTCCAAGAGTTGGAGAATAATATATCACTGTATTTCAATATAGCAAAATCTTGGCCAGGATAATCCATCAGATGAATTTGATATTTTGAAATACAATATGGATAACTTGATCAAAGTTGATAATTGAACTCTGATGTGTCCTATGAGCATTTTAGTCAAGGGGATGAATTATACGAAAACCATATCCGTATGGATTCTAAGGATGGTGTTCTACACCTTCGACCTATTCGGCCATCGGGTATCATTGCTAGATGGTCACTTTGATTGGTACAGAAATTAATTTCTGTACTACTAGCTTAGGTTTGAACCTATGAGGTCATACACATTAGATTTCATATTCTGATCGGATTGTTGATCAATAATTTAGAATCATTCTAGGGTTAAACAATCAATACGATTGATGTTTGACCTGGTGTAAGTATTGCAGGAAGATCGATTAGCAATTCGATTTCTAATTGGCTTAATTTGATTAAGCCAGTAGGCTGAGATTAAGTCTAATTAAATATAATTTAATTAAATTTATTTTGGACTTAATTGGATCAAGTCCAATTGGCTTATTGGATAAGCCAAGTGCAAGAAAGAACTAGTCCTAGTCTAACTAGGACTCGGGTCAACCTAATTTTCTAATTTGATTAAAAAATTAAATCAAAATTAAATCTAGTTTAATCTAATTTAATTAAGTCCTTAAATGAGCTAAGGTCTTATTTAATTGGGTTGGTTTACTCTTATTTTTATTTGGTTAAAAGATCTTGTTTGACCAAGTCAAACTAGGAGTCCTATTGTGACTAGGACTCCCTATCCTTGCGCCACCTAATTCCTCACGCCCCACCCCATCTTTCTTTTCTTTTACGTGAAAAATCTCCATGCCCCAAGCAATCTCATGCCTCCCTTCTCTCTTTCTTTTTCTCATATGAAAATTTGTTTGATGACCAAGTCAAAAGAAGAGGTTGGTTTTGCTTTAGGATTCTATGAGATAGAATCCTAGTCAACCAAAAGACTTCCTTCCATTCATGCCGCCACCTCCCTATTTTCTCTCTCTCTTATGGCATTCTTTGGCATTTTTTGCATCCTCCCTTGTTGGTCCATGGTAGAAAGGTAAGGTGGGGGTGCCCAAGAGTTGGGCGCCCCAACAACCTGCCATTTGGTGACTTTCCTATCTAGATTTTTGACCAATCTTGGACTCTACATATCCTTTTATTTCAAAAAAAATTAATTAAAATTTTTGTGAATTGTAGAAATTTGAGAGTTCTCTTAGGTGTAGAAAAATCAGAGAAAAATTCATCTGGATTGTGGAAATATTAGAAACACAAATTAGGGTGTCTAGGTGAGAGAATAAAGAAGAAGAAGAGGGTCTTCTTCTAGGGATTTTGTTCTAAATATCTTCCTTGTTTTTGTGAGCTTTTGACAGGTTTCTTGGCATCACAAATTCTCTTCCTTTCCTTTTGGTATTTTGGAGAGTCCAAATTTCGAAGAAGAAAACATCGGATCGACCGTTGAAGAAAGATCAGTACAGTGCTAGCATATGGTGCTAATTTCCTGCATCAGGATCTCTAATCGTATTCATAGGCTCGTGTGGATGATTCTTAAAGGCCGAACATGTGTGCAGCTCATGACTTCATCCTCAAGCCTGGATCAGCAAGTTAGAACGTCTAACTTGCTCAGGCAATAGATCTGATCTATTAATTTTATACCTACATTTGATGTAGTGTAGATCTAGGTTGATTTGATCAACCTTTTTCTTTCTTGTTTGTTTTTAATTTCTAATTTAAATGCCATGCAATAATCATATAATAAGATTTTAGATCTAAAATATTTTTAAATATTTAAAATTAATTTTAATTAATTTTAGTCTTTCGCTGTCTGATCTTGAAAAAAATTCAAGATCTATCTCTTAAACCCTACATCTGGTTCCTTCAGAGGCGATATCAGATATCGACTCTGAGAAATGATTAGATGTAATGAAGTCAGAGATTGACTCAATGCACTCAAACCAAGTCTGAACCTTGGTAGATCCACTTGAAGGTATAATATCTATTGGATATAAATGGATCTTTAAGAGAATGATAGGTGCCGATGGAAATGTAGAGACATTCAAAATAAAGCTTGTAGCAAAAGGGTATAGTCAGCGCGAAGGCATTGAGTATTAGGATACTTTTTTGCCAGTAGCCATGCTCAAATTCATTCGCACATTGCTTGTTGTTGCAGCCTATTTTGATTATAAAATATGACAGATGGATATGAAAATGGCATTCTTAAATGGATATCTTGAGGAAAATATCTATATGGATCAGCCACTAGGTTTCACATTCAGTGATACCAATCACAAGATCTGCAAGCTACAAAAATCCATATATGGACTTAAGCAAGCATCTCAGAGCTGGAATGCTCGTTTCAATGATATGATCAAATCATTTGGATTCATCAAGAATGAGGAAGAGCCCTGTATTTTCAAAAAAGTCAATGGGAGCATTATTGTCTTTCTTGTACTGTACATGGATGACATCCTCCTAATTGGGAATGATATTCTCATATTTACTATGGTCAAAATATGGTTGTCTAAAGAATTCTCCATGAAAGACCTAAGAGTGGTATTCTTTATTCTAGGAATTAAGGTCTATAGAGATAGACCAAATAAGACGCTGGGTCTCTCACAAAAGATGTACATAGAGGAGGTGCTAAAGAGGTTTAGCATGAAAAACTCCATGACAGGATTGATGCCCTTCAGACATGGCATTCATCTCTCCAAAAAGATATGTCCGAACACACCTAAAGAGATTGAATGCATGAGCAAGATCCCTTATGCTTCGACAATAGGGAGCATCATGTACACCATGCGATGTACGCGACCTGATATTGCCCTTGCTGTGAGTGTCACGAGCAGATATTAGTCGAATCTAGGCAAAGAGCACTGGACTTCTATGAAATGTATCCTTAAGTACTTGAGAAGGACTAAGGATATGTTTCTAGTCTTTGGTAATGGAGAACTCCAAGTCTAGAGGTATACATATTTGGATTTTATATTCAATATAGATGATCGAAAGTCAACATCTGAAAGTCTATTTATTTATAATGGTGGTGCTGTTAGCTAAAAAAGTTCTAAGCAGATGATCATAGTAGATTCCACCATGAAAGTAGAGTACATCACTACGTAGGAAGCCGCAAAGGAGGCATTTTGGTATAAGACATTCACCATAGAGCTTAGAGTGATGCCATTAGATGTTGTCTCTCTATACTGTAACAATAATGGTGCCATATCCCTAGTTAAGGAGTTGAGATCTCATCAAAAATTCAAGCACATCAAGCGGCGATACCACCTCATCCGCGAATACTTCGAGAATGGATACGTCGAGATCAAGAGAGTCAACACTGTAGATAATGCAGCTGACCTACTAACAAAGCCATTGTGCTAACAGAAGATCGAAGCCCATCTTGAGAAGATGGGACTTAGATTTGTAGCCAATTGGCTTTAGGTCAAGTGGGAGTTTGTTAGATTTATGCCCTAGAAGCCAGATTGGCTATCACTTGTAATACACTTCTAAGGATAACTTTATAATTTTGACTATAAATTAATAAATAGATTATTTTTTATTATAGTGTATATTTAAAAGTATCTATGATATATTCTTTGAGTTAATAGCATTGACAATTCATACTTTTAAGAGTTAAAAGTTTAAGACATAAATTTTCATAATTAACGCATAAACTGCTCCCGATCGTAGGATCATCATGAGGATGGTGATCGATCTAAAAGGTTGGTGTACGATTGCTTTCTTAGGATAGACGTGTCTTGAGTCTACGATGTGGAGACATTGGAGCGAGAGTACAGGTACTTGTTAGAGAATGAGAGTACTTAGCGTGACCATCTCGAGTCGTCATAAGAAAGTCTACCTTACTCGATGCTGCAGTGGTGTGTATAGTTCTTTGATCTGAGGTGCATCAATGGTTTACTTTGAGGGTGTTATAGTTTGACTACATCATAACTTGGTCTTCTAGCCATTCAAAATCTTGAGTTGTATGTTGGCTATAGCATATTCATTATAAAAATTAGATTACACCAATAAGGAGATCTATCTACCTCAGTAGATGAGGAGTAGCCCTATGATAATCCTGAGATTGAGTCCTTAAGCCCATCGCCATGGCAGAGTGAAGATGATAGAAAGAGTTTCTATTAGGGTTTCATATTGGACTTGAGTCGAATGATTAATTCATATGACGAACATTGGGTTGACGAGTTCACCTTAACCCTAATCTTGTCGGGGCTCAAGATAGAAGAACCCAATCGCACAGATAACTGCACTGAGAGGTTCGCTTTTAGTTCTGATGGGTTGCCACCATATATTGCTAGATATCATTGATGGATTTTGGGAGCAATTAGAATGATTTTGATGATCAATCATTCTAATTATATGAATCAAAAAAGTTCTGATCCATCGAAAGGTATTTTGATGATGTCGATGATGGAGATCATGACATATCTCATTACCATATAAAATTGAACCTAACTAAATCACGCAAATAAGGGTTTGGATCTAGATGTCATCAATTGAGCTAACCCAGTTCGATTGATTTAGATTAGATCCAATCAGGTTCAAGGTAATCGTGCTAGCACACGATTGAGCCTGACTTTCTCCTTCTAAAATCTTTTTGATTCATTACAACCAAGTCAAATTTGATTTGACTCATTTTTGTATTTTGAATGGATTTATTTTCATCTGACTGGAACAAGTCCATGTCAGATTAATTGTAGAAATTAAATTCATTCATAGTCAAATTGGACTAGGGTCAAAAGTTGACCTATTTGAGAGAATTAAGGGTCACCAGATCAGATACTTCTATAAAATTTTTTAGAAATTATTTTGATCTAATTCTTGATATATGATAGAGCATGAGTTATGCATTGGGTGTACCAAATTTCATAATTTTTGGAGGTATCTAGATTGAGTTATGATAGAGTTTGATTTGGATCAAACTCTTGAGAGAAGAGTCCTAGGTGTAGTTGATTCTTCCTTATCTACTCATGCTGCCACCTTCTAAATTAATTTTTGGCATCAAAATTAGATAGGATCTGAGGATTTTCGTGGAGATCAGGTCTAGGAATCCCAGTGATAAAAAAAATAAGGATTTTGGTCAAAGTGGGACTCTAACTTGGTGCTATGCTTTTGTACAAGAACCCTTGCACCAAGGTTCTTCACAAAAAAATATTTTTCATATCCAAAGGCTACTATTCCAGATATCTCACACCCTGTCTATCCTCTCTCTCCCTCTCTTCTACATGCCTAAAAAGTTAGGCACAAATTTGAGAAGAAGATCCAATCAAATTTGTTAAGAGTTCAGCATCTATGCAATAGTGTTCGTGAGACAGACATGCTGCCTTAACAAATTTTTTTGAAGGACTTCCAGCTTAGATTTAGATCTGATCTTTAAAAAAAAAATTTATGAGGAGAGAACGTCTAGATCCTTCCTGAGTGGATACCAGTAGAGGCCATATGCATGCGTGGCTCCTTCCAAAATCTCAGAAAATATTAGGATCATTGCAGGATAATCAGATTATCCAAACAAGGTATGAAATTAAATTTTATATAATTTTTATTTTAAATTTTAATATTAAATCATTATGACCAGATCTGAGAACTCTTAGTCTATTTGAATTATTTAAAATTTTTTTATAAAAATCCATCTCAGATCTGATCAAATCTGCATGATCCTACGGTGGAAAATAAATTTTTTCTTCAACTCTTAGATCTGATCAAAATTTATAAAAAAATTTTAGAAATTTTTGCTATAGATCAAATTAGATCACATTGATCTTGCAGCAAAAAACTAGGTTTTTTTTCACTGGGTGTAGTCAAATACTTATAGAGTTGATATATGAGTCAAGCTAGAATTGACCACTCCTGATTAATTTTAGGAATGAATATCTTGCTATGTTTTAATTTAGCAAAACCTAAGCCTAGATAATCCTCACGAGGAATCATGAGATTTGCATATTTTAAAACATAATATGAATAACTTGTATGAGTATTGATAGCTAACTCGAAGTCATCCTAAGCATTAAGAGTCAAAGGGAAGAATTATACAGTAACCATAGGTCAGGGTTCTAAGAATGCTACTTTCCATACATTCGATCTATCCAGACGTCAGGTACTATTGCTAAATGGTCATTTCAATTGGTATAGAAATTAGTTCCTATGCTACCAACTCAGGTTCAAACCTATGGGGTCATGCACATAAGAGGTTACTACCTGATCAGATGATTGATCGATGATTGAGAATGGTTCAGTGATCGAATCATCAATGCAATTGATGATCGATCAAGTGCAAGTGATGTAGGAAGATCAATTAGCAATTAAATTACTAATTAGCTCAATTTAATTGAGCAATCGGACTGAGATCGAGTCTAATTAAATTAGATTAAATTAGAATTGATTTGAACTTGATTGGGTCAAGTCCAATTGGTTTATGAGATAAGCCAATTATAAAAAAAAATAATTTTTTATTAGATCAGGATTTGAGTGCACCTAATTTCTAATTAACTTAAAATTTAAATTAGATTTAAATATGATTTAATCTGATTTAATTAGGCTCCTAATTAGACTAGAATTATCCTTAATTAGGTTGTATTAATCCTAGTTTAGTGGGTTTAATAAAATTATGTTTGACCTAGTCTACATTGGAGAGTCCTAGTAGTCGGACTAGGACTCCTCCTAATCCCTTGTGATAAAAAAGAAAAGCCCCATGCCATATTTCTTAATTATTGGTGTGGGATTTCTCATGCCAATAAGGTCCCCACCCCTCTATCTGGTTGATTTGGAAATTTGTTTGAACTAGTCAAACTTAGAAAGAGTTAAAAGAGTTTTAATTCTTTTACTCTTCTTCTCTTCCTATGGAATGTTATCCCACACCCCCTTATTTTTTGGCACAATATTTCCTGACTATTTTCCATGCTCTCCCTTCTCTCTTGCATGAATTGGTTCATGCAATATGCAACGAGGTGTCCAATATGTAACAAGGTGTCCAAGAGTTGGACGCCTCCAACATTTCCTTCTTTGACTAGGTCTTTGAACTAGTCTTGGATGGTTGTTAGGATGCCACTTTTTAAGAAAGTGTGGGTGTAGGAAATAAAGAATTTTTTCATAGAAGAATTGTGAAAAGAAATGGTTCTCCATGCCATGTTTTAAGGGTGAGGCGTCCAAGAGTTGGATGCCCCCTAAAACTCTTCCATAGTTTCCATTTTGACTAGGTTTTTGACCTAGTCAAGGATTCTTATGGACACCTCCTATTTAAGTGGATTTGTCGCATGAGAAACCTAGATTTTTTATGCAAAAACCAAGAGAGAAAGGGAGAGGGGCGTGGGAGGATGGGTGCTCCAAGTTGTTGGGGTATTGAGGTTTCTTTTGGACATGATATGATCATGTCCTGATGAGAGAAGTAGAAGAGAAGAAAGTCTTCTCTTAGGATTTCTTTGAGAGCCTTTTTCTTCTCCATCTTTTTATGAGATTTTTTCATGAGAAAAATTAGAAAAAAAAAAGAGAAAGGTTGTGAGAAAATACTCAAGGAGATGGTCTCCTCTTGTCAAGGCATGGAGATCTATTTAGGACATCAATGGTTAATGTCCTGAAGAGAAAATGGATCTTCTTTTAATGATCTTTCTTCAAGCCTTTTCTTTTCTTCTTTTAAGAAGATCTAAGAGTTGGTCTTCTCCTTTAATCCTCCTTCTAATCTTCAACTCTTGGAGTGTCCAAGAGATTCGAAGAAACTTTATAGATCGACCACTAGGAGAGATCCACAAGAAGCTAGCATTTCAAGCAGATCTTTATTCGATGAACCTTCGATCTATGTAGTGACCTTATGTGGATAACCTATAGAGGTTGGACATGCTGTGCGGCTCCAAGCAACAAGAACAACATCGAATATCAGCCGCAGTGTTCTCGACGTATGCAAAGGAAAGAGATTTGATCTCTTCTTGACCTATATATGATCTAGGGTTTCTAGAAGTGTTCTAGATCTAGGGTATTGATAAGATCAATACCAAATCTATTTTATTTTTAGATTTATTCATGCATCTTGATATGTCATAGATCTTAGAGATAGGATTTAGTGATTAGATCACATGCATAAATAGATTAATTAGTTTAATCTCTATCTTTCACTATGTTCACTTTCAAAAAGATTTTGAAAGACATGCATAAAACTCTACATGATTTTCCAATATATATTTTACTGAGCGTGACTCAACTACTATCAAGAGCTACTTGCAAAGGGTATGGATATAAATATTTCTCCAACATGAGATCACTATGGTGACTTGCAAGCAACTCATTATACTTTGGTGCTAGACTATCTATATTTTTAATACAATGATGGAAGGTTTTTGGATACAGTCAGTACTTGCAAAGTCTATGTATGAATCAAGATGGGATTGACCACTCTTGGTTTCATGAGATAATGCTATACTATATTTTAGTTTAGTAAAACCTTAGCCAAGATAATCTATGTGAGGAGTCATAAGATTTATACAATTGAGACACTATATGGATTTACTGATTAAGAGTTCGTAGTTAACTCTGAAGTTATCCTGAGCATTGAGGATCAAAGAAATGAATTATACAGTAACCATATGCCAGGATTCTTGAATGTTGCTTTGCAATTATTCAATCTATTCGGACATTCGGTGTCATTGCTATATGATCACTATGATTAGTACAGGAATTAGCTCCTATGCTATCGGCTTAGTGTTCGAACCTATCAGATCACATACAATAGAAATTTCTATCTGATCAGATGGCTGATCAATGATAATGAATCGTTCAAGGGTATAATCATCAATATGATTGATGATTAACCTTATACTAAGAGTTAGTGAATTTAATGAAGGATTAATTAGTAGTTAGATTATTGATTATCTTAATTTGATTGAGCAATGAGGTTTGGATCAAGTTTAATTGAATTGAATTTGATTAGGCTTGACCTAATTAGGTATAAGATGACCTAATCACTAAGAAAGATTAATTCTTGATTTGATTTGATCAAGACTTGGATTCAATTAATTTTTAATTGGATTAAAATTTAATTAAGTTGGTTAGACACCTAATTAGATTAGGTTCACCTATCTCTTTGGGTCCGTTCAAATGGAATTTGAATGTGAACCAAATTGAAGGAACCAAGAGTCCAATTTGGATTGGACTCAACCCATGCACCAACCACCCTAAACCCCATGCCATCTCCTCATGCTAATCTAATTTTAGCATGAGGTTTTGCATGCCAAAAGCTCTCTAGTTGCCCACTCTCTCTTAAGTTTGAATTGATTTCAAACTAAACATCCTTGTCTAATCCTAACTGCTCAAGGATGCCACATTAAGAAGGGGTTTCTTTGTGCATGCATGAGGAAGATCTAAGATTGGTTTTCACCATGAGAAATCTGATTTCCAACCAAAAGAAAGAGAGGGAGGGCATGAGCTTTCCGGGCATGTGGTTCCTTAGCCGTGGGTTCCCTAGTGTTTGATCTAGAATTTTGGGAAGAGAGAAATAGTTCTCAAGAGTCTTCCATCTCCACCTTTTCTTCCTCCACTTCCTGGAGCATCCAAGAGATCTGAAGAAAGAAGATCAATTAGCCATCTAGAGGGTCTAGGAGCTAGCACTCCAGGGAGATCGGTCAGATAAGGGGCTTCATGTGAACACCTATGGAGGTGGGACAATTATGTGGCCAAGAGCAACTATCTAGTCCATGAAAATCTACTGCGGTGAATTTTTGACCCACACTCAAGTATCGAGTTTTGGAACTTAGTAGATATAATCTACTTTATAGATACAATCTATGCTTGTTTTGATTTCAGATATTACATGTATTTTCATGTCATACAATCCATGTGTAGGTAGTTTTTAGATCTAATCTTATGCATGCTAGGTTAATACGATTAATCTAGAGTCTTCTACTATATTTAAAATTTAAAAAAAATTAAAAATCATGCATGAAACTGCCTACAATTACCTTTAGTGGTATCAGAGCCTGGTTGCTTTTGACATGATTGTACATGCTTAGATATGAAATTATGTGTTACATAAATGATATATAGTGTAGAATTCTTCCTAATAGCAAAGTACTCGGATTGAGTTGATCACCATGGCCATCTGGTTATAAGAGGAAGTAGGGATTAAAGTCCTTTACTTGTCCAATTGATGGGTTTCTCTTATGGCATGTAGGAGTGCTGCTGTGATTCCATCTCATGAAGAAGACAGTGAAAAGAATTTTTAAAATTATTTTAATCAGATCTAGAATCATAAATATCTTTAGATTAGATCTAAAATTGATTATGATTTATTATGCTATTTGTTTTATGAAATTAGAAAATCTAAAATTCTACAATTGTTGCTGGTTTGCCTACTGAGTTGACTCATTTTACAATTATTCGAGTTGACTCGAAATGCTGTGGAGCCAGCGCGGTTTATAGATGAGCTGACTCAATTTATGTAGGCTATTATTTTATTCTCTATTTGCCACTACGGGTTGACTCGATCTTAGAGTGAGTCGACTCCTACCAGTGCGAGTCGACTCAAATTTGTGGACTGAACATAATTTCATGTTTTATGCTAATTCTTTTAAATCTAAAATTATTTCATTTCTATACTTAATTGAGAATTAAAAGTAGAAACTTTAGATTCAAAATTGATAATTTAAGATCTTAAGACATTGCATAAAACATGGGTGCATGGGCTAGCTTGAATTAGATTGTTTAACTGGGTTAGACCAAGGGCTAAAATCAAATAGATAATGGACTATATTGAGAAATTGACTAAATCTAACCAAGGGTTGAATTAGATTAGGTCAAGATTTCTCTAGATCAAACACAATAGTTGCAGTTGATCAAGTCTATGATTTTGATTTTAATAAATAGGCCTGATTTGTAACTCAATGGTCGAACCTAGGTCCTTAGGCTGACCAAATCAAAACTAATAAATCAATTGGTGTCTAAGGAAAGTGGTTAAAAGGGGTTTTTAATTGGGACTATTCTCTTTTCTAGCCAATTACATTGGTGTCTATGGAATGAAATGAGGACCCTCCTATCGATCTCCACTTACTTGGCTAGTGTGGTCAATCTGATTTTGATTAGGTTGCTTAGTGATTTGGGTTCACCCATGCTTCCTAGATAAATTTGTATGATTGATTTAGATGCCCTTGAACTAGTTTTATCTATAGACCTCTTCAAAGACTTGGTGAAGTCAGTGGAAGGATTTTTGATTGTTGGTTAATTTTTTTTCTTATCTCTAATATATATATATATTCTTTAAATTATTAGGTTCTTAAAATAAAAATATTATGGAGATAACAAGTTTGTAGCCTCTCATTAAGATGGATGGTAATGAGACCAATACTCTAGGTAAACATTGGAGGCACCTTACACCTGATGTTTCTGGATATTAAAATTATCATTCATTATATGATGACTCTATTGTGACTATTTGATGAATGATTTGGTTGGCCAAAGCTTTTCTTGGGCTTGATCATTCATTAGTTAGATCTACTGAGTATGTTGATGTTAATAGTTAGACCTAAATAGGACTTTCAGTGGAGGTGCCTTACACCTGCTGAAGAGAAGCTTGGACTAAAATTTTTTCTAGACATTGTTTAGAGAAATAATTGGTTCAGAACCTACCCATAAATGCACATAGATTGGCCAAAGCTTTGCTCGAGCCCATATGTAGTCTATGAGAATTTTAGTACCTACTAATGAATTAATGTAATTTCTCAAATTGGAGGTAGAGACTACCAATTTATATAAAATAGCGAAAGAAATCTTTAGACTAAAGTCCATATCTTTAGGATTAAATAATTCATATACCAATAGATCTCATATTTTCTTTTCTAGTTATAGGTAACACTTTATCGCTCTATTCATTGTTGGACAGTGATAAGCTTATAGGACCAAATTTTGATAGCTGATATCGAAAGCTTAAAATTGCTCTAGAGCATGAGAGGATCTTATATGTTCTTATGGATCCTGAATCTGAAGAACTCATGTCCAATGTACGTGGTGTGGTTAGAGACACTTATCAAAAATAGCTCAATGATCGAACCATGGTGCGGTACATAATGAGGGTGGCGATGAATGATGAATTTAGTCATAAATTCAAGAATGCATAGCCTGAGGAGATGCTTCAAATGTTAAACGAGTCTTTCGGCACACCTGATGATGTTGAGAGACATAAAACCTCTTATGCAGTGTTCAATGCTCGAATGCGAGAATGGGCATCTTTGATGGATCATGTATTTTACATAATTGAGCAAATAAGCACCTTAGTAAACATGGATTTCTATTACATAAATAGTTAGCTAAGGATGCTATCTTGAACTTGCTTCCCAAGTCCTACCTTCCCTTCTTGAGTCATTATTGAATGACCAAGCCTACAATAAACTACCATAGTTTGCTAGGGTTACTGTAGACTTTTGAGAAGGACAATCAACTCCAAAAAGAGCTGGTTCATGTGGTGGGTTGGTCCTCAGTGGAGCATAATTTTTCTAAGAGAGGAAAGAAGAAAAGGATGAAGAAGAATCATACAAGGACTGGGAAGCCCAAACTAATCAAGAGTCCAAAACTGACCAAAGTTAGGTAGAGTGCTTCTTTTGTAGGAAGCTGGGTCATTGGAAGAGGAATTGTCCTCAATATCTTGCTTTCCTTGACCCAAAATAGGCCTAACAAGAGAAAGAAGCAAATGATTGCTGGTCAAGATAATTATATGATAACACCTTATAATTTTTTTATATAAGATACTACTACCTAAGTATTGGATACTAAATGTCTAATTAATATTTATAATTTATTGCAGGAGCTTTAGGTCAGTAGAAGATTCGAAGCTTGCGAGAGATTCCTAAACATTGGAGGTGGAAGTCAAGTTCTAGCTCTAGCTTTAGGAATTGTCCAACTTATTTTCAAATCTCAAGTTGTCATTTTAGATGATTGTCATTATTGTCCATCTTTTCTTATGAATGTAATCTTTGTAGGCCTTTTGGCCAAAGATGGTTATTATATTTTATTAAAAAAAATTATTGTGATATCATTATGAATAGTGTTACAGTAATACATGGACAATTGAGAAATAATATTTATATTTTATCACGGCATGTTAATGTAATGTACATATCAAATAAATATTCTAAATTAGATAATATCATGGATGCCTACCTTCGGCATTGTTGGCTCGGTCACATAAACAAAAATAGGATAAATAGGTTAACTAAAGAGGGAATCTTTGATATCAATGGTTATGAATCATTGCCAACCTGTGAATCCTATCTTCCTGGAAAGATGATGCAGTCACCCTTTAGTGAAAATGGTGAATGGGCCAGTGATGTTCTGAGTCTAATTCATACTGATGTATATGGACCCATGAACACGTGTGCCAAAGGAGGGTATAATTACTTCATTACTTTCACTGATTATCTATCTAGGTATGGGTATGTCTATTTTATGAAGTATAAGCCCGAATCACTTGAAATATTCTAACGATTCTATAATGAAGTAGAAAAATAAACTAAAAAGAGTATTAAAACTCTTCGATCAAACTTAAGAGGTAAATACCTTTCCAATGAGCTTTTAATATATCTAGTAGAGAATGTATTGTCCAGAGGAACAACCCAAGAGAGGGAGGGTGAATTAGATTTTTCAAAAGCTTTTTTATATTAACAAGTATATGTGCAGAATAAAAATACTTATATGCAAAAAATATAGTGATTAAATAAGCAAAAAATAAATATAGCAGATAAAGAAAATCACACACACAAAGGCATAAAATTTTTATAATGATTTGGTGTCAAATCCAATACCTACATCCACTCTCCAAGCAATCCTCTAGAGAATTTTACTATAATCACCAAGATTATTTTTTTGGGTTCATAATCTTAACTCCATTGGTTTTGTGGGCTAACCAACCAAAATCTATTTTCAAGCCACTCCTAGGCTTCTACAAATCCAGTTTAAGACTTGGATGAGCCTATCCCCCAAGTTTCAAATTCTATTAAAACTTAAAATATAGAAATTTGAAAGTACAAAAATTTAAGTATAAACAAACTCCTTGAAGAGCTAATTTGAAACTTTGATGCACAAGTTAAGAGATTGGAGGGCTTTCGCAATGAATGCTCCCTTACTTTACTTAAGAATGCCTTAATTACATAGCAGGTTAGGTGGTCGGATTGCAATGAATACTCTTTAAAGCTCACTAGAAGGATTGCACTGAATTTTTGAATGTTTTTTGATATTTCTCTCTTCTTCTCTTGATTCCTTGTGTTCTCCTTGCTTTGATAATATCTAAGAAGCCTTCTAATTTAAGTTAGAAACACCAAAATGGGTTTGTAGCCATTAGAGCATGAGAAAAAGATACTTGAAGCTTTCTTGAATAATTCTGTGTAGTTTTGGAAACTAGCTATTAGAGCTATCAAAAGCTCATGAGTCGACTTCCTAGATCCTTGAGTTGGCTCATGGATTTCTTAAGTTGACTTCAGAAATCCAGCATTCTATCTTTTCTATGCCTGTGCCAGTTCTGCATGCCTGAGTCGGCTCACGGATTTTTTGAGTTGGCTCCAATCGTAGGGTGAGAAATTTAGTTTTCTATTGTTGAATCAATACCCTCCTAGAACCTTGAGTCAGCTTATGCTTTTCTCGAGTCGACTCCTCAACCATGCCAATTCAAAAGCATGTTAGAGATACTTGAGTAGGCTCATACTGTGCTTGAGTCGACTCCAATGGTAGGGTCCAAAATGCTATCTTCTATTTTTGAGTCTTGGTGCTTGCTTGAGTCCTTGAGTTAGCTCATACTATTCTTGAGTCGACTCTTGGCCTATACCAAGAGCTGAAATCATGCCAGAGTCGACTTAAGCCTCCCTTAAGTCGGCTCATGACCCAGTAAACTTTGAAAAACATTTGGCTTGATCTTTTTTTGCTCTTCTTTCTTGGTTCTTTCAATCAAAAATATGGATCTTCATCGAGATAGATTCCTGACTTTCTGAATTTTATCTTAAACACTCAACTAATTTATTAGTATCAAAATAAATTCAAATATTCTGTTATTCATCAAAATCAATCCTAGGGTCAATAATCTCTTCTTTTTTGATGATGACAAAATTTTTGAATCATGCATCACATTTTCAATTTCAAAAACATTTAAAGTGAAGAAAATAACACCCTACATCAATTAAACATCTTAAGTTGAGATGATATGTAAATTTGGTTCATAGACAATATTTCTTTCTTTTTTTGTTTTTGTAAGAATTGATCATTTCAACTACAATGATCCTCTTCCTATCTATTTGTTAAGAGTAAAATGTACCATCAATTAAAGAATTTCAAAACTTTATGGTATGTGCCAAATTATGCCAAATTTTCAATATTTTAGAATTTTATGGTATGTGTCATTAGTTTCATTTATTTTTTTTAATTTTTAATTTTTTATTTTTATTTTTTTCCTCCTCCTTTCTTTATGCTTATCTTTTTCTTCCCCTTTTTGTCATCATCAAATAAAAATAAATGACAAGAAAAAGATATAAAAGTAAATATTCAAAGATATAAAATAGAGTACAATATCCATAGGAGTATGTACTGCATACAAAAAATATGATACAAGCAGTACAAACATTTCCATACATCACAAATGAAGTCCTAAAACATGTATATAAAGATAAAGTATCCCCATACAACATGATACCAACAACATGACTGAGTCCTAAAGCATCACCAATACTTCAATATACACTAAAGCCTATAACAGAGATATAAAAAAAAAAACACAAGTCCTAATAGATCATTTAGAGGGAACTATCAAGAGTGGTGGTGGAGCTGGCTCTAGTCACCATCCTACTCCTAGTACGAGTGGATGGACCTCCTATGGTGGCTCGGGAGTAAGTCCTAAGAGGTCTGGGAGGAGGCTGTGTAGAAATTGAAGGTTGATCAAGTGCATAGTGGGGTGACTTAGAAACCAAAGGCAGAACTGGATCAAAAGAGATATCTACTGCTACCTTAACTACTGCTGCTTTCACCACTACCTCTTCCACTACTGTTGTTGCCTCTGCTGCTGACCCTAGTGGAGCGTGGATCCTCAGAAGATCCACCAGCTACCCAATAGAAACTAAGAGTGATGTAATAAGCTCCTAGGACATACTAGAACTCTTCCTATACTTCAAAAGCTTTCCCAAGCATCCAGTCTTAGATGTTACCCTAGCAAACTTGATCTAGATCCCCTCTATCTATGGTCTCAGTCCTTCTAGAATAGAATGGGTGATCCGGGTAGTTTGATCATCATTGATTTGAGTGTGTGAAGGATGAGTTCTAACAGACAGACCTAGGGGAGTAGTAAATGGATCAACAGGCTATACTAGAGGAATGTCTATAGGTGGACTCGGTCTAGCTTCATCTCAAATCTATTGCTGCTTCTGTCCTGATGCTTTCTTGATCCATCTACCATTCATCCTATGATATCCCATCCATGTAAGAGTTTTCTCACCATAGGTGTCAGTATGTCTCAGATCAACAAAGATCTCCCTGACAAATTCTATCCCAACCTTTCTAAAAATAGAGGTTAGGGCCATGCCATAAGGAAGGCATGCCCTAGCCCTACCAACACCATCCCTTATCTGCCTGAAAATCAGTAAGGAAAGATCGAGTTGTTGTCCTCAGATGATATAGTCCAAGATGCCAATCATTCTATCTGGGACTAAATCGAAGCAGCCGGTCTAGGGGAAAATAATCCTTACTATAATATGGCTAAGCACTCTCATCTCAATAGATAAATTGTTTGCTTCTAGCTTAGAGATCCCTCCAGTAGCATCCCTCTCAGTGATCATTCTAAGGGCTAGATCCCTATCAAAAGGATGCTTTGGTGCTACTCCCTTAGTGGGTAAACCCCAAATCTATCTATGTCTCTCAAGAGTGAGAAGAAAAATGACTCCCTTGACCATACACCTTAGATCATCATCACCCGTCGCCATAGACCTATAGAACTCACGGACCAAGTGGGGATAAGTGGGCTAGTTTATGAAAAATAATCACACCCATTGTTGGTTATGGATCCATGTACCAATCCTAAATCCCTCTCGATCAAAAAAATGAAAGTCTACTCCCTATGGTGACTTGATAGTCCAGAAGCAAAGGAGAGCATGGAGTAGGTGATTGGGGAATAATGTTACTTGCATCAAAGTAGGAATCACCCTCACTTGAAGATTTTCACTACTCCATTGGATTCAATCTTCTTCTGACAGCAAATGACTTTCTCCTAGGCTCCATTATGCACCATGAAAGAAGAATCCAAGGAAATCGAGGAAGGTGATAGGTGGAAGAGTTAGTGGGCGGGGTCCCTTATAGCTTAGGAATACTTCTAGGGTTCCACAGTGAAAGGATAAAGTGAAATGAAGAGGAGAAGGCTCGAGTTTAAAAACAAAGTTTTCGACCATGAGGCGATTCAAGGTTTCCATAAATCGACATTGGGTTTAAAAACAAGGTTTTTGACCATGAGTCAACTTCTAGTTAAGCTTGAGTCAACTCAAGCCCAAGTAGTGTAATTTTTTTTTAATTTTCTAAAAAAAATTGATACATCCGATTGAGGGATTGTTAAGAATTGAGTCAAACAAATCAATAGACTTGATAAAACATGAAAATTTTTAGAATATTTAGAATAAGGATACGATTTCAAATCAAGGAGTGGATTTACTAGATAGGGTCCTTAGAGAGCAGTAGAGAGATTTTTAAGTCGTATGAGAACTATTGGTTCCAGAGAATCTAGATTTAAACTTAGTAAAAGATGAGAAATCTAATCTGAATGATAACACATTCCTAGTTTTCTCCCAGTTATGCTAAATCTTTCTTCATTAAGGGGTTTAGTAAAGATGTGTTGCCCAGCTATACAACCCAAGAGGAGGGAGGGGTGAATTAGATTTTTAAAATTTTAAAGCTAAATTAGAATAACAAAGACAATATGATGATTTGCAATTGGTATGAGATGAGTGATTTAAGTAAGGTGAAAAGATAAATAGTAAGAGAGCAAGTATTTAATAAAATGAAAATAGAAAGAAAATAAGCACTCCACAAACAAGCAAGATTTAAACTAATTCGGTGCCAATCTTGCACCTACATCCACTCTCCAAGCTCCTACTTAGGAATTCAAATCCACTAAACATATTCAACAAGAATACAATGTCGGTACCTCCAATCCTAACTATTCCAAGCTAGAACATTCATTTTTTGGATACAAGTCAACCCAATACAATCCGATTCATGACTCGGATCAATCTTTCCAAGTTTTGGAACCTTTAAAACCTAAATCAAAATAATAAAGTAGAGTATAAGTGTTAACAATAATGAAATACAAAGTTAACCCCTTTAATGAGCAAATAAAATATTAAAAATTCTTTACACAATAAAGAAAGAAGTTTTTTTGATTTTTCTCAAAGTTGTTGAAGACTTGAATGAGCATTTGATGGGTTGGTGAGCTTAAAATGAAAGCTTCTTTACTTAGAGAGGGCTTTTTGCTTAGGGCTAAAATGAATGCTTAAATCTATTATCTTTTTTTCTTCTTTTTAAGCCTTTATATCTTCAATAAGTGTTAGAGAGAAATCTGGACAGATTTAGAGCTGTTGAAGGGCTTTAAATATGCATTAAATATGATCAAAATGGACTAAAAAATAATCGTTGCAAAGTATTTTTATCGTAGGGGTCGAACCCAGGGTCAGCCCCTATGGCAGAAAAATAGAAAATGGCCAGTTTCTATTTTCTAGCCTGTAAAAATAGTAGAGATCGATCCTAGGATCAATCCCTAGCATAGGGGTCGATCTTGGGGTCGTCCCCTTTGAGATGCTGGCCAAAAATTAGCATGCCAATTAGTCCGTTTTAGCAGGGGTCGACCCTTTGGCTAAAACATGTTTTCTTCCAATTCTTGCATCCAAAATTTATGAAACTATCTCCAAAAGATCAAAAATCTTGTAAGCTTATTCTTGAGGCTTCCGAAATAGATTTTCTTCAATTTTATAAAATTTATGATTTTATCCCTCATCATCTTTCTTTAATAAACTTAAAATTTCTTATTAAACCTGAATTATAATTGATCTTTCTTCAAGCCAAAATTAGTAGTATCCCTTCAAATATTTTATAATCATCAAAATTAATTCTTGAAGCAACAATCTTTCTCTTTTTTGATGATGACAAAATACTTGAGCATAAGCAAAAATATAACATATATGAAGCATTAATTAAAAATTTTAAATTTACAAAGATACATTACTTGAACATTATAGCCAATCACTTGAATAAAGTGCATCATGAGTAGTTTGAAGTTTGAAGATTGCTTATAAGATTATTTTCTTTGATAATTTTTTTTTTGATAATTTCTCTTGAACATTTGCTTATTGCCCAATTGCTGATGATAATTTTTCATAATTTTGCTTATTGCCCATTTCTATTTCTCTACTCTCTCTTTTTGACATCATCAATTAAGAAAAAAACTATTCTTCCCTTGTTTTGAATAAAATTTACTCCTTTTTTCTAATAAGAAGGAAGAACCTGCTCCTTAAAAGATGATTCATAATATAATTGATATTATAAATGAAAAATACATTTCATATTCATGATAAAATAAGATGTCAACATTCAAAATGTATAAGAATCATACATCAAGTAAATAGTTCTAGCCAAAATATATAAAGATGTGATAAGAAATTTACATTATATATCAGAAGTACAAATAGTTAGCTATATAAAATAAGCACCACATACAATCAAAATTGGCCAACATATCATGAAGTAATTAATTTAAATATATGAATGCACACTTTATGAATATTCTTAATTTATCTTTAATTTATTATATATTTTTCATATACTCATTACACTATAATATCTCAATTCAAATCAATGAGTATTAAGATTTCAAGCATCAAATTATTGATTATTTTAAGCATCAATTCATTAAGCATGTACTTAATATTTCTCTTTTTATTTTTTATAATCATTAAAAAGCTTATGAAAAGGATTAAGAAAACCATTAAAATCAATAAGATATAGGAGTGTATCAAATGAAAGATGTATCAAATTTAAAAAATAAAATCAAATAAATCATCTCCTTTTTGAAAACTTATCTTTGGATTTAAAACATGCTTAAAACATTATTTTTCTTTTAGAAATTTGCTTGAATTCAAATATCAAAGGCTCTTCCCTGTATTAAGTGATTATAACTTTTATAATCAAATTTTTAAATATATACTTGTTTAAGCTTTAAGAGGAATAGAGCTTTTTAAAAGATTTGAACATGAAATCAAGCATAATATGTACTTTAATAAATCTTTCATTTTCTTAAAAAAATTTAGTCAATTAAGTTCACAAAGGTATGTATCAAAAATATATCGAGTAAAGTTAAATAAATAGTATCAAAGAAAATGATAATCATATTTTTAAATTTATTACTTTGAGTAAAAATTACTTTGATACAAATAATTCATAAGAATTTTGCAATGTACATAAAAAATTTAGTATCAAATTTAAATTTTCAAATGAGTTTTAAAATTAAGTTTAAAAATTTATTTTTTAAATTAAAAAAATATTTTTAATTTAATTTAACTCCAATCAATTATGAAGAATAATTATGCGAATCAAAATATGAAACTAGCATATTATTGATACAACTTTAAATAATTTTTAATTATTAGAGAATAATTTATTTATCTAAAACTATTTTAAATTAATGGTATTTTAAATCAAGTAAATCAAATTGAATAAATACATGAAAGCATAAATTGAAAAGACTATAAGATATTTGATTGAGAGTTTGAAATTAATTGAAATAAAGTATAAATTTGAGAGAATTATAAGATAAATGATTGAGAATTTGAGATTAATATCGATATTTTCAATACCAATTTGCAGCAAATGTCTCTCCTCCTTTTTTCAAAAGTGAATACCATAAAATTCATCATATGATATTTTTAAATTTATTCTTCTTTTTTTCTTTCAAGTTAAGTATCGTTAATTGATACCACATTAATCTTTAACTAATACTAATTTGACTTTTAAGCTTAGATTTTCAAATTTGATTGATACCAATTTTTAACTAATTCATCTTAAATGAATTCTCCTCTTTACTTTTGCAAATAAAGATATTTTTAATTAAATAGTCTTTTAAAATTAAATTATTTTTTTTAGTATTTTTTTCTCTATTGCACATATTTAAAGTAAGCATATTGAGTTTCAAATAATCAACCATCAATCAAATAATCAATCATAATCATGATACAGTAAAATTTTTTTTTATAAAAATTTTGCGATCATTAATTTTAAAATGGAATGTCTACAGCAGGATGTCTTCAATCATGACAACATCAAAATGATCAATTGATGTTAAGTATTTTTAAAATATTTATTGATCATTAGAAATGATGATATAATCAAATCAATCCAAGTATAAATCGATAAGTCAAAAAATATATAAATACTTCCATCAAAATGATTTCTTTTCAAGTTTAAAAATTATTTCTTTTTTTTCTCAAGAAATATTACACATTGAGTTCAATAAAGGCAGCAAATATTTATAATTTATCTTAAATAATATCATATTAAAATATGGCTATGCAAATTTAGATTTGAGATAAAGCATTCTTTTCTTCCTTCTTCTTTTTTTGTCAAAAGATGGAGTACAAGGTGATAAAATCTTATACTAATTTATTTTAGTTATTGATTAAAAAAAGAACGAATCCATTAAGTTCAAATCAAATTATTTTGATAAGTCTTTTTGAATAGATACCAATAGATTATGCAAACAAAACAAAAAGAGATTTACTATTTAAGTTCAAATCTTCCTTTTCTTAAGAAATATCTCTTAATTTAGTTCAAAAAGATATGAAATTCTTTGAATTTATCTTAAAAGATATCATATAAGCCATGTAAAATTAGATTCGAGATAAAATATTCTTTTCTTTTGATCAAAAGAAGGCAATGGAGTGCAAGGCAAAAAAATCTATTTTATACCAACCGTAAAACTTCACTCAAGGCTGAATTCTTTAATACTAATGTAAAACATGAATAAATAAAAGCACATGACAATAGCTCAAGTATGAGTGAACCAACAAGTCAAGCAACAAATAAATGTCTATTAATGATTTTTCATGAGATTCAAAAATTATTTATCTAGGATTTTTATTTAGAACAAAATATTTTTCAAGATTCAACATGATACCAATTAATTATCAAAAATCATGGTAGGATCAAACCATGCAAAGTATGATTGAATAAAAAATAAAATAAAAATATTTTTTTCTACAGCAAATCAAATAACTAGAACAACAAGAGTGCATAAATAGATCAAAATAATTTTACTTTTAATATTTTAATAATATTTTCTCTTATTCAGTTCAGAATTATTTTTTCTATTTTTCATGATAAATGCTAGAAAGCTTGACTTTCTTAACTCTTCTCCTGTGTCAAAAAGTTAATTTTTCTTAATTCTCTCCTATTTCTTTCAAATCAAGCATATTTAATTAATTTAAATAACCAATCATTTTTGCATCTTTATTTTGCAAGCAAAGCACATATTGAGTTAAACAAATAATATCAAAAACATTGAATTTCCATAAAAAGATAAAATTTTTATTGATTAGCCAATGGTGATTACAAAGATAAAATCATGAAAGCATGCAAAATGTATGAGAGCTATATCCTATATAGATATCAAAAATAGATTGAAAGGGTCACTAAAGCTATGGAAAGGAATCCTAGCATCTTAAGCAAGTATGTATCAGGATAATCCTTAGATGTAGGTCTAGGCTAGGTAGAAGGAGAGTATACTCTAATATCTCCAAATGACTGAATTCGATAGCGAACATCCTTTCTTACTGTAGTGAGTATCTGAATCAATCTTCCTGACTCATCTCTGACCAATGATAATGCCTCCATCTAATCTCATCTCATTGATGTGCCTCTGATATGTACTTCTAAAGCTCTGAATAGACTGACGCTACGATCTTGATGGAGAGTCTCTCAACAAATGCATCATCATCCAATCTACCAGGTAATCATGAGCTAGTATCTGGATGGTTGATTTGTGAAAGTGAAGTTATCTCTATTTATTCATGCTGCTCTACTGGCTCGTTATCCTTATATGCACTGCAATAGGCTCTACTATAGGAGTCTCATTATCATCATCTGCTATACCATGAGAGCTGATATCCTTAATACCCTTGATCATCATCTCGATCAAATACAAATATTAAATGTATAGCTGCTTGAGATAATCCAAGGTGCTCTTACTAGTTTGTATATGTATAGCATGCATCCAATGCTATCAATATTTATCTCGATCTGTATATCTTTCACTTTGGAAACTAGACTTTCTCTTTCTTTTGGCAAAATGCTTCTAGGGTGCCATTGGAGAACAAGAACTACAAGATTAGAATAAAAATGGAGAGGAAAGATTCAATTTTAGTAGGAGAGGGGTTTGAAAGAAATTACGATTCTAAAAAATTGATAATAAAATGATGGAGCCTTAGAATATTTTCAAATAGGAGAACTAATCCTAAAATGAAAAAGATTGGCTCCTGCTAAATCAAGAGTCAGCTCCTGAAGATAGGTCGACTCCAATGAAACTAGGAGTCATTTCCTTGAAGTAAAAAATAGTTCAAGCAGTTTTTGATTTAAGAAAATTTAATCAAGTTGAATAAGAATCAATAGGCAATCAAATCGATGATCAAAAAAGATATTTAAGTCAAATTAGAGGATTAAGAATTAATAAATCATGAAGGTAAGATTATCAGGTCAAGGGACTCATGTAAAAGAAAATCTAGATATAGGCTCTATGAGTTTTGGTTGAACTATGAAATTTCAAATCCATAGGGATAAGCTAATATGCAATGTAATTCAACACATCAAGCATTTAATTTTTATGATTGAATATCTTATCTTCAAGTACTTTATTTTATACAAATTTTTTATTAAAATTTTAATAATTTAGCATTTTGTGAGGAAATGTCAAACATAGTTTTACTTGTATGTTCAGTAACTCAAAAACATTTAGATCCAATTAAGTATCTTTTAATTTAAGCTTATCAATTGCAAAATTGATATGAAAAAGCTATTATATCATATTGAATTTTAAGATGATTTTAATTCATATCATAACATGATACTTAGAGAAGAGCATATTGATCTTTAAAATTAAAGTATTTAGATCATCAAAATCAATCAATCATACTAATCTTACTAATATATGAAAAGAATTTTAAGTAAATAAACATAATATAAAATCATATTAAAGTCAATAGATTCAATCAAAATAACTTTAACAATCATTGATGGTATGATGTGAGAAAAGATTTAAATTATACCATGCATCAACATCCATCCCTTTTCATTTTCAAGGCATCCATAAAAAAAATTTTTCTTTCATTTCATTTGGATCCTTGGTGCACCTACAAAATTACTTAATAATTTTTGAGACTCAAGTCACCTTGGGTCCATAGGAGTTAGTATTCAAGATTTGTTTTGGAATCCATATTTTCATTACATTTAAATTTTTAGCTTTACTAGAAAAATATGTATATAATTTATGTCCTACTTTACCATATTTAAAGTAAGTAACATTTTAAAACTTATTGCTTGATGAGTGTACAAAGATGTTTTACAAAAATTTTTGTTTCTTAAGAGGATTATAGCCAAGACCGACTTTAACATAAACGATCTTTTGATTTTCAATAATCATTTGAAGTTTGTTTAAACTTAAAGTGAATCTTTCTACTATTGGTTTTAACTTGTCAATTTTATTTTTCAAATTTAGATTCTCTTGAGTTAAAGCTAGTATTTTACTTGAAATGCTTTCTTTTTCTTTTAGCAAGGACTGATTCTTCAACTTGAGTTCTTTGTTTTTAGCCCTTAACTTCTTTAAGTCATCTACTAAATTATAAAAGGCTTCTTGAAGTTTTTCAAAAGTAAATTCATTTGAGATTTCAGCATTTATCTCATTTTCATGTGCTATAAAGCATAAGTTGGCTTGTTTATGAACCTCTTCTTCTTCAGAGCTCGAATCATCGCTATTACTTCATGTAGCCACCATAGCCTTTTTTTTATACTTCTAGGAGCCCTTCTTGAGTTATGGACATTCGGACCTAAAGTGTCCCAACTTCTTATACTCATAACAAATAAGAGGCTGCTCCTTATCCTTCTCCTTGCTATGCTCTCTTTTTGTAGGTGGCCTCTTCCTTATTTCTTATTTTCTTTTTTTCAAAAATCTTATAAATGTTTTAGTGATGAGGGCCAATTCTTCATCTTGCTCTTCATTTTCTATTTCATTGGATTCCTCATCTAGTTGAGTAGTGGATTTGAGGATGATTGTCTTCTTCTTCTTGACATCTTCTTCTTGATATTGCTTCATGCTTAGCTCGTATGTCATAACTGATCCTAGAAGCTCCTCCAAAGGTAATATGTTCAAATCTTTGGCTTCCTAAATTATGGTGACCTTGGCTTTCCATGTTCTTGACAAAGACCTAAGTATCTTTTTTACAAGATTACTGTTAGAATAAGACTTACCAAGACTTTTTAAACTATTTATAATATTCATAAAGCGAGTAAACATTTTAGTTATTGACTCATCATGCTCCATTTTAAAGAGTTCATATTTATGTACAAGCATGTTAATCTTTGGTTTTTTAACTTGGTTGGTACCTTCATGTGTTACTTCTAACCTATCCCATATTTTCTTAGCAGACATGCATGTTGAAATATGATTAAATTCATTAGTATCTAAAGCACAATATAAAACATTCATGACTTTAGCATTGAGCTGTGCTATTTTCTTATCAACCTCATTCCATTCTCTTTCGGGTTTGGTCGATTCTACACCATCGATTATCTTTGTGGGTGTGTGTGGTTCATTAACTATGATACTCTACATATCATAGTCAAGTATTTGGATAAAAATTTTCATCTAAGCTTTCCAATAGGTATAGTTTGATCCATTGAAAAGTGGAGGTCGATTTATGGACTGCCCCTTGGCTAGTGAAGCACCAACTTGAGTTGCCATAGATCTTTAGCTCTTTGATGGTTAAATCAAAGTAGGGCTAGAGCACTGAGCTTTGATACCATTTGTTGTCTAGCTATGCAACCCAAGAGGGGGGTGAATTGGATTTTTAAAATTTTAAAGCTAAATTAGAATAACAAAGACAATATGATAATATGCAATTTGTATGAGATAGATGATTTAAGTGAGATAAAAAGATAAATAGTAAGAGAGCAAGTATTTAACAAGATAAGGATGGAAAGAGAGTAAGCACTTCACAAGCAAATAAGATTTATAGTGGTTTGGTGCCAATCTTGCACCTACATCCACTTTCCAAGCTCCTACTTAAAAATTCAAATCCACTAAATATATTTAAAAATAATACAACGTCGGTACCTCTGACCCTAGCTATCCGAAGCTAGAATACTTCTCTCTTGGGTACAAGCCAATCAAATATAATTTGATTCAAGATTTGGATCATCCTTCCTAAGTCTTGAAACCTCCAAAACTTAAATCAAAATAATAAAACAGAATATGAGCGTTAACAACAATAAAATACCAAGTTATCCCCTTTAATGAGTAAATAAAATGTTAAAAACTCTTTACACAATAAAGAAAGAAGTTTTTTTAATTTTTCTTAAACTTGTTGAAGACTTACCGAGCATTTAAGGGATTGGTGAGCTTGAAATGAAAGCTTCTTTGCTTGGAGAGGGCTTTTTGCTTAGAACTAAAATGAATGCTTGAATCTCTTATTTTCTTCCCTCCTTTTTGAGTTTTTATATCTTTAATAAGTATTAGAGAGAAATCTGAAAAGGTTTAGAGCCATTAGAGGGCTTTAAATGTGCATTAAATATGATCAAAATGGATTGAAAAATAGCCATTGTGGAGTTTTTTCATCATAGGGGTCGACCCCAGGATCAGCTCCTATGGCAGAAAAATAGAAAATAATCAGTTTCTATTTTTTGGCCTATAGAAACAATAGAGATCAACCATGGAGTCAACCCCTGACATAGGGGTCGACCTTAAGGTTGTCCTCTTTGGAGTGTTGGCCAAAAGTTAGCATGCCAATCAGCTCGTTTTAGTAGGAGTGGACTTAGGGGTCAACCCAAGGATTGATCCTTTTACTAAAATCTATTTTTTTTTTAATTCTTGCATCCAAAATTCATGAAACTACCTTCAAAAGATCAAAAATCTTCTAAGTTTGTTCTTGAGGCTTTCAAAACATATCTTCTCTAACTTTATAAAATTTATAATTTTGTCCCTCATCATCTTTCTTTAGTAAACTTAAAATTTTTTATTGAACTTGAAACATAATTAATCTTCTTTCAGGCCAAAATTATTAGTATCCTCTCAAATATTTTATAATCATCAAAATCAATTTTTGGAGCAATAAGATATCCGTTAATTACTTATCTGTACTAACAAATTCAAGCAATACATCATTATTTTGTACATGATCTCTTATAAAATGATTTCTTATTTCAATATATTTAGATCTTGAGTGTTGAATTAGATTTTTAGTTAAATTAATTTTACTTGTATTATCACATCTTATTAGAATTTTATTAAGTTTTATGCCAAAATTTTTAAGTTATTATTTAATCTACAAGATTTGAGCACAACTTCCAACAACCACATATTCAGCTTCAGCAGTAGATAATGCTAGTTTCTTACTAAACCATGAGATTAGATTAACTTCAAGAAATTGATAAGTGCTACTAGTACTTTTTCTATCTAATTTATAACCAACAAAATCAACATCAGTATATCCAATTAATTATAAAGATGATAACTTATCATACCATAACCCAGTTTGAGTGTGCTAGATAAATATTTAAATATTCTTTTAATAGCTAATAAATGAGATCATCTAGGATCAGATTGATACCTAGTATACATGCAAATGCTAAATATAATATCAGGTCTAAATATAATACCTAGTTTGAGTGTGCTAGATAAATATTTAGTTTCAGCTTTCTTCTCTTCTTTGTTGTCTTGAGTTGTTGACTCTTTGAGTATAACTTTCTTTATTTCTTTCTCAATTATTCCTACATCATCATCACCCATATCTTTTTTTCTACAAGGTAAATCATTAATTTCATCAAATACCATATGCATAGATTCTTCAATAACTAATGTACATTTGTTAAAAATCATGTATACTTTACTAGAGATAGAATATCTTAAGAAGATGCCTTCATCAGATTTTACATAAAATTTGTCTAAGTTATCTTTAACATTATTTAGGATAAAGCATTTGCAACCAAAAACATAAAAGTAACTAATGTTTGATTTTCTATTTTTTTTAAGTTTATAAGGAGTTTTTATAATATCGGCCTTATCAATACTCTATTTAGAATATAACATGCTATATTGATAGCTTCAGTCCAAAAATATCTTAGAAGATAGCTTTCACATAACATCGTTCAGGCTATTTTCTCTAGGAATTTATTTTTCTTTTCAATAATCCTACTTTGTTAAGGTATTCTAGGAATAAAAAAATTATGTTCAATCTCCATTCCATTATAAAAGCTTTGAAATTATTGGTTTTCAAATTTTGTTCTATGATCACTTTTAATACAAATAATATAAAGGTTCTTTTCATTTGGAACTTTAAAAACTTTGTAAATACAAAAATGACTTCATTTTTTTATGTTAAAAATAAAATCCAAATAAATCTCAAAAAATCATTTACAATCACAAGTCCATAATTCTTGCCACCTAGGCTTGTGGTCCTAGTTGGTCTAAATAAGTCCATATGAAGTAGTTCAAGAGGTCTAGAGGTTGAAATAATATTTTTTGATTTAAAAGAGCTTCTAGTTTATTTTTTTAATTGACAAGCATCATAAATTTTATTTTTCTTAAAGTTAATTTTTGGCAAACATTTTACAAGATTTCTTTTAATTAATTTATAAATTAAATCCAAGCTAGCATGCCCTAATCTATGATGCCATAGCCAACTATTTTTATTGGTCTTAGCATTCATTATAACTAGACATTGGCTCTTTTGAGTGGAGGAATCTACTAAGTATACATTCTAATGTCTATGTTGTAGGATTTTATGACTAGAGCGGAAGCATGAATTTTAAAGTAATTTATTAAGAAATTCCAAAGTCAAACCCTAACCCAGGACCACCTTATTAAATTAAAATCATGTATCACATATTTATAATGTAAACTTAGGGTATAGGAACAAACCTTTGATTGCTAAACCCTGATTTTAGTCTAAATTCTAGCAATAGTCCAGCAAGGGTTCCACCAGGTGCCCACATGTTCATCCACCAACGTTGATCCACATGAAAACTTGATCAAGTCTCTAACACCTTCTTCAAATTAATTTCTTAATTAATTTTTTATTGCAAGAATTTAATTTGGGCAGAACCTTCTCTTAGCCTTGCTTCCTTCCTCCTAGCCTTCCCTTTTCTTACTTTCTTTTCTTCATTGTCTTTCTTATCCTTCTTCCTAGACCCTTGTCCTAAAGAAGACTCCTTGTCCTTAATAGGACCTTGTCTTAACAAGAGAAGGAAGAGAGAAATTGGACAATAGGGAGAGGTTTATAAGAAAGAAGGATTAGGATGATCCTCGGAAGCCCGGCGTGCCCCCTATTCATAAATTATGTAAGGGCACCAATTCATAATCTCACACCCTCCCCCATCTGATTTCTCATGCCCCTAGACAATATCTCACACCCCATATTAATCTAAGCACATGTGGAGTTTTAAGGAATTAATCCCAAGAGATGCTTCATGCAGAAGGACTCTTTGGACTAATTCAACGTTGTTTCTCAGAAGAGTTGCGAGAGTTTAATATGTGGCACCATTTAATTAATGGTAGAGATCTGATCCAATGGCCATCTAATGGCCATTAAAGTGGGTGCCTAAATCAGATGTGGTGTGGAATGGGTCAAAGTCTCAAATTACTTGGACTCTTGGTCCAAGTGGCACCAATCAAGGAGTAGGCGACAAGGAGACTTGTCTTATCCAAATTCCAAATAACCACTAAGGAGTTTTACAAGCAAAAGGAGTCTTCTGCACATTCTTTTAGATCTAGAGTCCATGTAAAATAATTACATAAAAAATAATTCGGATAAGAAGAAAGGAGGGGGTGCCAACTAATTCTTGCACCAGGAGTCCCTAGCGCATTATTCATTCCTCACACGCTAAAGAGAGAGACTCTTTGGTGCGTGGGATGCTGAAATATGGCACCTAATCCCTTGGTCAACAAGCCAAGGGTCAACCCAATTTATGAACTAAATCTAATTTGGATTAAATTAGATCTAATTATCCCAAATTAAATTAGATCTAATTATCCCAAATTGGAACCAAATTTGAATCTAATTCGAATATAGGTGTTAGTGCTTGCAACATGTGCTTGCATGTTCAACTTGCAAACATGATCTAATCCAATTAGTCTCTTGATCAATTTTTTTTGTGTGTGATCCATTAGGTTCCACATCTAGCTAGCAATCGGTTCTGATGTAATTTGATTTAATTTAATTTGAAACCAATCAAACCAATTTAGGTCAAATCGAGCTGATCCGATTCGATCAGTTAGAACCCTTTTTAATTGGATATCAAATTAAACTCTTTAATTCAATCAAATCCATAAGATAAGGTTGATGTCCAGCTAAAGAAAAAAATCCTATTTTTCAAGTCAGGTTTGTTCAAATCTGATTTGATCAGGAGAAATATTTCAAAAATTTTTCTCTTAAATCCAAATTAGATCTAAGACTCTTCAGATCTGATTTTACTGATCTGATAAAATAAAATAAAATAAAATTAATTAAATCTAGTTTAATTATACCTTGTTATGGGTAATTCTATTATTCTGTGATGATTCTGATATTTGCCTGAGGTTCTGGATGTAGCTACGCAAGCGCCTGGCCTCTATCAGTATCCACTCAGGTAGGATCTGAAGATCTTCTTCTTAATCTATGCTCCAAAAATTAGATCTGGATCTGATCTTAAAGATCTTCAAAATGCCTTTTGAAGATCAATTGTTGTCTCTTGCAACAGTGCTGCTTTCTTCATTTCCTATCGCCTTTCTCTTACTCGGATCACACCAAACTCGAGTCCAAAACCTCTTGGGCGTGGAGAGGAGAGAGAGGATCAGAGGATGGCATGGAGGAGGGAGAGGGGCTATGTGGCATGGGCAAAGGATAGAAGCTCTAAGTCCTAGGCGCAGATAGGGTTTATATAGATCCTACTGCATCATGCAGTGCCACATCAATCTGACCAATCATGGCTCTTTATGCAATCAGATCTAAATCTGATTGATGGGATGACATCATCTGATCCAATCAGATTAGAGTCCCTCACAAACAACCTTAGGTGGTGCCAAGACTGGTCAAAGAGGACTCTGGCACCACCCAAGTTGAGAGCATCAAGCAACCTAGAGTCCTATCTGTATGGAACACCTGGCATCATCCTCATGGGGTGCATGCCTTCCTAGGCGTGCACACCCTTCCTTTCTACTTTTTAGCAGGGGACAAAGCTCCATCTTCTCTCCTATGGGTGCATGACATATGGGTAGTTTTCTAAGTGTCAAAGATCAACATTTGACCAAAGTTTAAAGACAAGATTTAGCAGATGATGGAAAATGGCAGGTGTTGTCTTAAATTTATCTCATAAATTAAGACAACCATTTTCTAAGCTGGACAAGCTCCAGTCAAACCAAGTAAAGATTTTTGAGTGAGCCCAAACATATTTGGCTTAGTCGAGATAACTTTTAATAATTTTTAAAGAAGAATATTTGGCTCAATTATGTGCTAGCATGATTTTCTTGAACCTAATTGAATCTTATTCAAATCAATTGAACTGGGTTAGTCCAATTGATGATATTTAGATCCAAACCCTTATTTGTGTGATCCAGTTAAGTTCAGTTCCATTTGGTAATGGGATATGTCATGATCTCTATCATCGACATTATTGAAACACCTTCCGATGGATCAAAACTTTTCTTATTCAGACAACTAGTATGATCGATCATCCAAATCATTCTAATTGCTCCCAAAATCCACCAGTGACACTTAGCAGCATATGATGGCAACCCATCAAAACTAAAAACAAATCTCTCAGTGCAGTTATCTGTGTGATTAAGTTTCTCTATCTTGAGCTCCGATCGGATTAGGGTTAAGGTGATCTCATCAAACCCTAATTTTCGTCATATAAATTAATCATTCGATACAAGTTCGATGTGAAAATTCTAATAGAAACTCTTTCTATTATTTCACTCTGCCATAGCCATAGGCTTATGGACTTGATTCTCATGATCATCATAGCACTGCTCCTCATCTACCAAGGTAGATAGATCCTCTATCGGTGCAATCCAATTCCTACAATGAACATGCTATAGCCAATATATACCTCAGTATTTCGAATGACTAGGAGACTGAGTTATGGTGTAGTCAAACTATAACATCCTCAAGGTAAATTATCGATGCTCCTTAGATCAAAGAACCAGATATACCACCGCAGCTTCAAGCCAGACATCGACAAGAAGGTAGACTTCCTCATGACTGCTCGAGGTGGTTACGCTCAGTGCCCTCATTCTCTAATGAGTATCTGTACTCTCGCTCCGGTGTCTCTACACCATAGATTCAAGACTCATCTATCCTAAAGAAGTGATCGTACACCAACCTTTCAGATCAATCACCATCCACATGATGATCCTACAGTTGGGAGCATTTTATGAGTTAATAATGAAAATTCATGTCTTAAATTTTCAACTCTTGAAAATATGAACTATCATTATCATTAACTCAAGGGATGTATCACAGACACTTTCAAATACACACTATGATAGAAAATAATTTATTTTATTATTAATAGTTAAAATTATAATTTTTCCATTAGATGTGTATTATAAGTGTTAACCAATTTTGGCTTCTAGAGCATACATATCTAACAAACTTCCACTTTACCTAAAGCCAACTGGCTACAAATCAAAGTTCCATCTTCTCAAAGTAGGCTTCGATCTTCTGCTGGCCCAATGGCTTTGTAAGTAGATCTGCCACATTGTCTGTGGAGTCGACTCTCTTGACCTCGGCATAACCTTTCTTGAGGTAATCGCAGATGAGATGGTATCACCGCTCGATGTGCTTGGATTTCTGATGAGACCTCGGCTCCTTAGCAAGAGCTATGGTGCCATTATTATCGTAGTACAGAGGAATGCCATCTGATGGCATCACTCCAATCTCTGTGGTGAATTTTTTGTACCAAAATGCCTCCTTCGTAGCTTCTGACACAATGATGTATTCTGCTTCCATGGTGAAATCTACTTGAAACTCTTCCAACTGACAGCACCATCATTACACACAAATAGACTCCTAGATGTTAATTTTTGATCATCTATATCGGACATAAAATTTGAGTCTGTATACCCCTAGACTTGGAGTTTTTCATTACCAAAAACCAACAACATATCCTTAGTTCTTCTCAAGTTCATAAGGATACATTTCACAGAAGTCCAGTGTTCTTCATCTGGATTCGATTGATATCTACTTGTAATATTCACAGCATGGGTTATATTAGGTCGTGTACATAACATGGCATACATAAGGCTCCCTATTGTTGAAGTATAAGAGATCTTGCTCATGCATTCTATCTCCTCAAGTATGCTAGGGCACATCTTCTTGGAGAGATGAATGCCATGTCTAAAGGATACCAATCTCCTCTTGGAGTTTTTCATGCTAAACCTCTTTAACACTTTTTCTATGTACATCTTCTGTGAAAGACCTAGCATCCTATTTGGTCTATCTCTATAGACCTTAATTCCTAGAATAAAGGATGCTTCTCCTAGGTCTTTCATTAAGAATTCTTTGGATAACCATATTTTAACTATGGTCAACATGAGAATATCATTTCAAATAAGAAGGATATCATCCACATACAGAACGAGGAAGACAATAGCACTCCCACTGACCTTTTTGAAAACATATGGTTCCTCCTCATTTTTTATGAAATCAAATAATTTGATCACATCATTAAATCGAGTACTCCAACTCCAAGATGCTTGCTTAAGTCCATATATAGACCTTTGCAGCTTGCATACTTTGTGATCAGTATCACTGGATGTGAAATCTAATGACTGTTCTATATAGATTTCTTCCTCAAGGTATCCATTTAAGAATGCCATTTTCACATCCATTTTTCATATTTCATAATCAAAATAAGCTGCAATAGCAAGCAATGTATAGATGAAATTTAGCATAGCTACTGGCAAAAAGGTATCTTGATAGTCAATGCCTTTGCGCTGACTATACCCTTTTGCCACTAATCTAGCTTTGAATGTCTCCACATTTTTATCTGCACCAATCTTTCTCTTGTAGATCTATTTACACCCAATACGTATGATACCTTCTAGTAGATCTACCAAGGTCCAAACTTGGTTTGAGTGCATCAAGTCAATATCTAACTTCATTGCCCTAACCATTTCTCGAAGTTGATATTCGATATCACCTCATCATAGATTTTGGGATCATCACCATGAACCCCATTACCTATGAAGAATATTTTCTCTACTTCCTCTAAGATAGTACCTAAATACCTCTCAGGAGGACTGAAAATCCTTTTTGATCTACGAGGTGGAGGAGGTAGTGATTGTATTGGCTCAACCTGATTTGGTTCCATAAGGTCTTTAGCTCATTGCTCTTGTGAGACTTTCTCCTCAAGCTTGATCTGCTTTTCAATGCCGCTATCTTGAATAAATTATTTTTCAAGAAAGATGGCATGCTAACTCACAATCATATTATGGTCTTCTAAAATATAGAAATAATATCCTAATGACTCTTTAGGATATCCTATAAATCGAGCTCTAAAGGACCAATACTCTAACTTATCCACTTGTTGTCTTTTGACATGAGTCGAACAATCCCAAATTCTGAGATGACTCAGACTTGATTTCTTACCATGCCATTTCTCATATGGTGTGGTAGGAACAATTTTAGAGGAAATCCTATTCAGTATATATATAGCAGTTAATAGACTATGTCCCCAAAAAAATTAGGAAGGTCTGTGAAATTCATCATGGATCGGACCATATCTAATAGGGTCTGATTCCTCCATTCTAAAGTTCCATTGAGTTGAGGTGTTCCAGATGGAGTCCATTGAGAGACTATGCTATTTTGCTTTTGATAGTCTAGAAATTTCTGACTAAGGTATTCACCTCCTCGATCTGATCGAAGAACCTTAATGGATTTTTCAGTTTGCTTTTCGACATCATGTTTGAATTTCTTGAATTTTTCAAAAGCTTCAGACTTGTGTCTCATAAGATACACGTACCCATATCGAGATAAATCATCGATAAAGGTTATGAAGTAGACAAAGTTGCCTTTAGTCGAAACGTCAAATGGGTCGCACACATCAGTATGTACTAGGGCAAGTAGATCCGTGGCCCTTTCCCCATGTCATACAAAAAGGAGCTTAATCATTTTGCCATGAAGACATGATTCATAAATTGGATATGACTCGAAAGTCAATGGACTCAATAGCCCAATTTTCTCTAATTTGTTAATCCTATCTTCTGCTATATGACCTAGCCTTAGGTGCCATAGATACCTATCATATGGACTATCCCTAGGTCGTTTTGATCTTATGGCATTCATATTTTGCTCGATATTAAAGACAGATACATCAATATATAATTGGTAGAGACCGTTAATGAGGAAACCACTTGTAATTTTATTTTTTTCATAAAGAATATTACAATGGTCCTTAAGAAAACTAATTACATAGCCTTCTTATGCTAAACATGAAATAAAAATCAAATTTTTTCTTGCAGCGGGCATATAATAACAATCTCTAAGTACTAAATCTAAGCCAAATGGTAGTCAAAGAGGATAGAGTTTTCACAGCCATATGCACAACTCTTACTCCATTTTGATGCATAGGATCATCTCACCATCCCTCAACCTTCTGCTATCCTCAAGACTCTACATGAAAGTACACAAATGAGCACTAAAATCAGAGTCAAGCACCCAACTAGATGCAAAAGAAATTGTAAGGTTAGATTCAATAACGAGCATACCTTCAGAAGGACCTATCTCCTTCTTATTCTTTAGGATAGCTAGTTATAAGGTAGTTTGCTTCAGTGGCCAATCAGTATTACATAAAAATACTTTCATTTGTTAGCAGCCTTCTTCTTTAGCTCTGCTTCTTTTCTTCCACCTTCCACCTTTGCCTTTCACAAACTTCTTCTTCTTCCAAAAGATTTTCTTAAAAGTCATTCCAAGCATGTACTGCTTACAAACCTTTCATAGAAAACTCAGTAGTAACTAGCATGTCCATAACTCAGCAGTAGACCTAAGTTTATGCATATTGGTAGTTCATGAATTGAAACTGCCCATACGCATCAGTCCAAGGATTGCAGAATTATGTCATTCTGCAATCCTTTCTAAACTTATTCTGAGCTTCTCAAGCTCTTCCAAGTCCTCGATCATCTTAGAAATGATCTTGGACTGAACTGTCCATCATGTATTTTAGCCTTGAACAGTACGTTTAGTGATCTGATATTTTGCTGTGGCATGACTCTGTTCATCAAACAACTCTTGTAGCTTGAGCTAACATTTGGTGGACAATCTTGATCATCTTTATTATTGCCACTGAAGACTCATCAAACATTGAGCCCAATTGTAGTATCTGACCTTTTATCTTACATCCATCCATTTGTCAAGAGAGCCTCTCTATCACGGCGAGGATGGGCTAGTAAGGTGGAAGAGATCTTATCAATAATGAGTTAACTTCTTGAACTCCAAAATAATTTTGAAGTTCTGAGCCAATCTTGTAATTGAGTCAGTCAACCTATTGGTGTCAGGATACTGGGCTAGTGGGTTGGATGCAACCATTTTTCTAATAGAGAGTTCAAAGTTTCTAGTTAGAATTTATGTCATTAGAAGTACTTGCACATATTTATTTAGTAGAGAATGCAAAATCTTCATGATTCAATGAATTTTTAATAGGTGGTGCAGTCCCACCAACTGACTCATCACTCAGTCTAACATTTATGGTGATGGGTTAGGTTAATGAAGCTGAAACTCTTATCCAATGATCTCTAATCATGGAGCGAACATCGGCTTGATCTCTAATTCATGAATTCTCATCATGCCAATATTGATTCACTTCTTTAGTTAAAGTCAGGACCCACTTTGTATAGATGGATTCCTAATGGGCTCTACCGTATCCAGAATATGAGCCCAATCCATCCCCAGCCATAGCATCTAATGCCTAATAGAACATTGGCATCTTTTCGGATGCAACTGAACCACTGGACCAATAACCCTCGAGAAGGACGCCTCAATCTACAATGTGGAAGATCCTTAGACTAATACTTTTCTGCAAGATTATATTTAGGTATCTTTAAACTTGACATAGCCATAACCATATACTAACCTATGCATGGTTAGCTTCAGATTATTAGCCACCTTCAATCAGAGACTGAGCCAAAAATATGGCAGATAAATGGACCGTGGAAAATATCCATTAACTGATAAGAATGCATTCGAGTCGAAGTAGCTCCAATTAAAATCAGTCGGTCGTAATCTGCAAACTTACCTTAGAACACAAATTATTGAGACCAAAACCAATCGGATTAGCCTACTAATCCAGACTACTAACCACTGAGCCTAATTTAGATCTTAACTTGATCGATCACTTCATATGACTCAACCTTGACTAACTATCCTATTGGAGCTTGATCAATTTAGCACTCTTGATCCTTATCTACACCAACTCTTGATTTCGGTTTTGATCAACCGCTAGACTAATGAGCTACCCAAGTTCGAACCAATTTTATGAATATGTCTTAGATCTGAAAAATTCTTAATTTCAGACACTAATATATTTATAATCTTTAATTCTAATATTTGGGTTCATAAACAAATATATGTAAAAGAAGAATCCTAGAGTTTTATAGGATCTAGAAATTTTTGTAAAAATAAGTTTGATTTTTGTTTAAGACGAACGTGCACACCCCGCCACATTAATAAGAGATGTTAATATGGTGGTCCTAGAAGCCAGACATTGCTTAACACTTTGTAATAGACATCTAAGGTAAATTATTAATGTTAATTTAAAATAATAAAATAGATTATTTCTATCATAGTATTATTTGAAAGTATCACTGATACATGCCTGAGTTAATGGTAATAATATTTCTATTTTTAAGAGTGAAAATTAAGATATGAACTTATTAATTGAACTCATAAAATCTTCGATCTAGATCCATCATACAGGATGTGATTGATCCAAAAGGTTGGTGGAATGATCGCTTCTTTACGGATAGATAAGTCTTGAGTCTACGATGCTTATACAACAAGCGAGAGTAAAATAGCTACTCTAGGAGAATGAGGTACTGAGCGTGACCACCTCGAGTAGTCATCCAGAAAGTCTACCTTTCGTCAATGACTACTCGCAAGCTTGTAGTGGTGTGTCTGATTCCTTTGACGCTAAAGGTGCCATCGACAGTTCACCTAAGAGGTATTAATAGTTTTTGACTATACCAATAACTCGATCTCCTAGCTATTCAAAATCCTACCAGGTGATGTTGGCTATACATTTTTATTGTAGAAAATTGAATTGCACAATAGGATCATCGTACCTCGGTAGATGAGGAGCTATCCTATGATAATCATTGAATCAAGTCATAAGCCATGCCATGACAGGAATGATAGAAAGTATTTCTATTACGAGTTTTCACCCATCGACCTTGAATTGAATGTTAATTCATATATGAAAATTAAGGGTTTGATGAGATCACATTAACCCTAATCTATCGAGACTCTAAGATGGAGGCAACTTAATCATACAGATAACTGCACCAAGAGGTTCGTCTTCAGTTCTGATGATTGCCCCATATGCTGGCTTAGGTTCACTGATGGATTTTGAAGCATTAGGAATCTTTGGATGATCGATCATACTACGTATCTGAATTAAAAAAATCTGATCCATCCAAAGTGTTTCAAGATGTATGATAGGATAGATATATCCCACTTACTAATAGCAGAACTAAACCTACACTAGGTCACAACAAATAAGATTGATTAATATTCATCAATTGGACTAACACAATTCAATTGAATTGAATAAGATCAATAGGTTTCAACAAATATCATGCTAGCCTCATATTGAGCTGATAATTTCTCCTTCAACAATCCAAATCTAACAATTATCTTGACTGAGCCAAATGTGTTTAGGCTCACTTAGGAATCTTTACTTGGTCTGACTGAAGCTTGTCTAGATTAGAAAAGAATTATTTTAATTTATAAGATAAATTTGAGACAACACCTGTCATTTTTCATCACCTGCTAAATCTTATTCGTTGACTTTGTGGTCAAATATTGACCTTTGACATTTAGACATTTGCTCATGTGTCATGCACCCATAGGAGAGTAGATGGAGTTTTGTCGCCCTGCTAAAAGGAGGAAAGGGAGGGGGCGCATGCCTAGAGGATAAAGATTGGAGTCCCATACGGATGGGACTCCAGTTGCTTCAGCCTCTCTACTTGGATGGCACCAAAGACTCTTCTTTGATCAGTCTTGGCACCACCTAAGAAGGTTTGTGAGGGACTCTAATCTGATTGGATCAGATGATGTCATCACACTAATCAGATTTAGATCTGATTGCACAAAGAGTTATGATTGGTCGGGATGGTGTGGCATTGCATAATGCAGTAGGATCTATATAAATCCTGTCTGCACCCAAGATTGAGAGCTTCTAAACTTTGCCCATGCCATATAGCCCCTCTCTCTCCTTCTCCATGCCTCCTTTAGATCCTCTCTCTCCTCTCCATGTTCAAAAAGTTTTGGGCTTCAGTTTGGTGCGATCCAAGTAAGAGAAAGGCGATAAGAAAGCAAGAAAATAGCACTGCTGCAAGAGACAATACCCAATCTTTAGAAGGTGTTTTGAAGATCTTCAAGATCAGATCCATATCTGATCTTTGGAGTACTGATTGAGAAGGAGAAGATCTCTAGATCCTGTCCGAATAAATACCGATAGAGACCAGGCGCTTGCATGGCTACATCTAAAACCTCAGATAACCATTAGGATCATCACAGCGTAATAGGATTACCCACAACAAGATATAATTAAATTAAATTAAATTTATTTATTTTATTAGATAAATAAAAATATATCTGAAGAGTCTTAGATCTGATTTAGATCTAAGAAAAAAATTTTAAAATATCTCTCTTGATCTATTCAGATATGAATAAACCTGATTCAAAAAATAGGATTTTTCCTTCAACTGGTATCAGAGTCAGGTTCCAAAATTATTTAGATCTAATTTTAATATAATTTTAATCTAATAATTAGATGATTTCAAATATCACATTAGATGTGATTAGATCTAAAATTAAAAATTAAAAAAATTAAATAATGTAGATCTAAGATGTATGAGATGCATGATTAACTATAATTTTAGATCTATTTATTTACTATTTTTTGATATTATAAATATTATAATTAGACCTAAAAAATATAAAATAAATTTATTTAATTTTGTTCATATGATAAATGAATGTTTAGACTAGTTGTAGAATAGTTCTACAAAGTTATTTAGAATAAATTTAATTTGATATGATAAAATATAAATTTTATTTTTTAGATGTTTATGAGATAATATAGATCTAAAAATATACATGATATGATACATGACATGTATGCAAAACATATTTCTAAGTTAGATCAATTATATATATATGATATATATGTAGATCTAACTAGTTTTGTAGATTCATCATATTTCTGATTAAGGTGTTTTTCTTGATCGTCCGGTCATAAGAACAAAGAAGAGTTTAAAAGTCCTCTCCTCCCATTCAATGGGGTGTTCTTATAATGTGTAGGGGTGATGCGCATTCATCCTTAATCAAAAGTCAAAAACTTATTTTCTATAAAATTCTAGATCCTAAAATCTTAGGATTTTATTTACATATTTTGTTTATGAACCCTAAACTTAATTAAGAATTAAGATTATAAAATATATTAGGTCTGAAATTAAGAATTTTCAGATCTAAGATATATTCATAAAATTGGATTCGAACTTGGGTAGCTCAATTAGCTCTAGCAATTGATCAAACCAAATCAAGAGTTGGTTAGATGGGATCAAGAGTGCTTAAATTGACCAGCCTAATAGGATTAAGTCTAGATCAAGGTCGAGTCACATAAGTGATCGATCAAGTTAAGATCTAATTAGGCTCAGTGGTTAGAGTCTGGATTGTAGGCTAATCCGATTGATTCTGTCTCAATAATTTGGTGTCTAAGATAAGTTTAGCAGATACGACCGACTGGTTTTTAATTGAGAGCTACTCGACTCGAATGCATTCTTATCGAGTTAATGGAATATCCCTTCCACCGATCTTACTTACCTGGCCATATTTTTTGGCTCAGTCCTGATCTAAGGTGGCTAATAATCCAAGCTAACCCATGCCACTAGGTTAGTCATAATGGTTATGACTATGTCAAGTCAAGTTTAAAGAGACCTAAATCAAATCTTCCTAAGAAAATATTAAGTCTAAGATCTTCCACCATTGTAGATGTGCGGGCCCTTTTCGAGGTTGATTGTTCTTAGCTGGTCACAGTGGTTCAGTTGCACCGAAAAGATGCAACAATGTCTATTAGGCATTGAATGCTATGGGCTGGAGGATGGATTGGGCTTAGTATTCTGGATACGGTAAGAGACCCATTAGGAATCCAATCTATACAAACGGTGGGCCTGACTTAACTAAGAAGTGAATCAATATTCTGGGCACAGTGAGATTCATGAATTAGAGATCAAGCATGGGTGCACCATGATTAAAGAATCATTGGATAAGAGTTATTCACTCATTGGCTAACCCATCACCAGTAACTATTACGTGAGGTGATGAGTCAGTTGGTGGGACTACACCATCTACTAGAAATCATTAATCATAGAGATTTTTGCATCTCTATAGAGGGAGTGTAAGGATCCAAAAAAATAGTGAGAGCTAATTTATTTAAAAATTAAATTTTTAAATAAATTGATCAAGTTTTAATTATAAAATCTAACTAGAAACTTTGACTCTCTATAGAAAAATATCTGCATCCAACCCACTAGCCCGTATCCTGGACACCAATAGATTGATCGAACTCAATTACAATAATTGGCTCTAGAACATCAAAATCATTTTGGGTTCTAAGAAGTTAACTCATGTATTAGATTAGAATTTTTCCACCTTACTAGTCCATCCGTCCGTTGAACAAGGAGCGTCTCTTGACAAATGAATGGATGGAGATAACAAGGTCAGATACTACATGTTGGGCTCAATGTCTGATGAGCTTCAGCACTAATATGAAGATATCAAGATTGTCCACCAAATGTTAGCTCACCTACAAGAGTTGTTTGATGAACAGAGTCGCACAGCCAAATATCAGATCACTAAATGACTTTTTAAGGCAAAAATGCATGATGGACAGTCAGTCCAAGATCATTATCTGACGATGATCAAAAACTTGGAAGAGCTTGAGAAGCTTGAAGTGAAGTTAGAAAAGGATCTACAGAATAACATAATTCTGCAATCCTTAACTGATGCGTATGGGCAGTTCATCATGAACTACCATATGCATAAACTTTAGAATACTCTAACCGAACTAATGAATATGCTGGTTACTGTTGAGCTTTCTATGAAAGGTTCTAAAAGCTCAGTACTTGCTATGGAACAGACTTCTTTCAAGAGAAAGTTTTTTGGAAAGAAGAAGAAGTCTATGAAAAGGCAGAAGGTGGAAGGTGGAAAGAAGAAGAAGGTAGAGCTGAAGAAGAAGGCCATTGACAAAAGAAAGTATTTCCATTATAACATAGATGGCCACTAGAAGCGGAATTGCCCTATATACTTGGCCACCCTAAAGAATAAGAAGGAGACAGGTCCTTCTGGAGGTATGCTCATTATTGAATCTAACGTTACAGTTTTTTCTGCATCTAGTTGGGTGCTTGACTCTGGTTCTAGTGCTTATTTGTATACTTCTATGTAGGGTCTTGAGGATAGTAGGAGGCTGAGGGATGGTGAGATGATCCTATGCATCGAAAATGGAGCAAGAGTTGTTGCTATGGCCGTGGGAACCTACCCTCTTCTATTATCATCTGGCTTAGATTTAGTGCTTAGGGTTTGTTACTATGTGCCTGCTGTAAGCAGGAATTTAATTTTTATTTTATGTTTAGCATAAGAAGGCTATGTAATTAGTTTTCTTAAGGACCATTGTAATATTCTTTATGAAAGAAATAAAATTACAAGTGGTTTCCTCATTAATGGTCTCTATCATTTACATATTGATGTATCTATCTTTAATATCGAACAATATGTGAATGCCATAAATTAAAATGATCTAGGGATAGTCCAAATGATAGGTATCTATGGCACCTAAGGCTAGGTCATATTGCGGAAAATAGGATTAACAAATTGGAGAAAACTGAGCTATTGAGTCCGTTGACTTTCGAGTCATATCTAATTTATGAATCATTCCTTCATGGCATAATGACTAAGCTTCCTTTTGTAGGACATGGGGAAAGGGCCATGAATCTACTTGCCCTAATACATACTGATGTGTATGGCTCATTTGATATGCCAGATAGATGCAACTTTGTCTACTTCATAATCTTTATCGATGATTTATCTCGATATGGGTACGTGTATCTTATGAGACACAAGTCTGAAGCTTTTGAAAAGTTCAAGAAATTCAGATATGAAGTAGAAAAATAAACTAGAAAATCCATTAAGGTTCTTCGATCAGATCGAGGAGGTGAATACCTTAGTCAAAAATTCTTGACTATCTCAAGTAAAATGGCATAGTCTCTCAATGGACTCCACCTGAAATACCTCAACTCAACGAGATTTTAGAATGGAGGAATCGGATCCTATTAGATATGGTCTGATCCATGATGAGCATTATAGATCTTTCTGATTTTCTTTGGGGACATAGTCTGTTAACTGCTATATATATACTGAATAGGATTTCCTCTAAAATTATTCCTACCACACCGTATGAGATATAGCATGGTAAGAAATCAAGTCTGAGTCATCTCAGAATTTGAGATTGTCCGGCTCATGTCAAAAGATAATAAGTGGATAAGTTAGAGTATAGGTTCTTTAGAGCTCGATTTATAGGATATCCTAAAGAGTCATTAGGATATTATTTCTACATTCCAAAAGACCACAATGTAATTGTGAGTCGGCATGCCATCTTTCTTAAAAAATAGTTTATTCAAGATAGTGGCATTGAAAAGCAGATCAAGCTCGAGGAGAAAGTCTTCCAAGAGCAACGAGCTAAGGATCCCATGGAACCAAATCAGGTTGAGCCAATACAATCACTACCTTCTCCACCTCATAGATCGAAAAGGATCTCCCATCCATCTGAGAGGTACTTAGGTACTATTTCAAAAAAAGTAGAGAAAATATTCCTCGTAGATAATGGGGTTCATGGTGATGATCCCAAAATCTATAATGAGACGATATTAGATATCGACTCTGAGAAATGGTTAGAGGCAATGAAGTCAGAAATTGACTCAATGCACTCAAACCAAGTCTAGACCTTGGTAGATCCACCAGAAGATATAGTACCTATTGGGTATAAATGGATCTACAAGAAAAAGATTGGTGCAGATGAGAATGTGGAGACATTCAAAGCTAGATTAGTGGCAAAAGGGTATAGTCAGTGTGAAGACATTGACTATCAAGATACCTTTTCATCAGTAGCTATGCTAAAATCCATCCGTACATTGCTTACTATTGCAGCCTATTTCGATTATGAAATATGGTAAATGGACATGAAAATGGCATTCTTAAATAGATACCTTGAGGAAGATATCTATATGGAACAATCGCTAGGTTTCACATCTAGTGATGCTGATCACAAAGTAGGCAAGCTGTAAAGATCCATATCGGAGCTGAAATACTCATTTTAATGATGTGATCAAATTATTTGATTTCATCAAAAATGAAGAGAAATCATGTATTTTCAAAAAGATCATTGGGAGCGCTATTGTCTTCCTCATACTATACGTAGATAATATCCTCCTTATTGAAAATGATATTCTCATGTTGACCACAGTTAAAATATGGTTATCAAAAAAATTCTCCATGAAAGACCTAGGAGATGCATTCTTCATTCTAAGAATTACGGTTTATAGAGATAGATGGAATAGGATGCTAGGTCTTTCATAGAAGATGTACATAGAGAAAGTGCTAAAAAGGTTTAGCATGGAAAACTCCAAGAGGGGTTTGGTATCCTTTAAACATGGCATTCATCTCTCCAAAAAGATGTGCCCTAGCACACCTGAGGAGATAGAACATATGAGCAAGATTCCTTATGCTTCAGCAATAAGGAGTCTCATGTATGCCATGGTATGTACACGATCTGACATAGCCCATGCTGTGAGTGTCACGAGCAGATATTAGTCAAATCCATGTGAAGAACACTGGACTTCTATAAAATGTATTCTTAAGTACTTGAGAAGAACTAAGGATATATTATTAGTTTCTGGTAATGGAGAACTCCAAGTTTAGGGGTATACAAACTTAGATTTTATATCTGATATAGATGATCAAAAGTCCACATCTGAGAGTCTGTTTGTGTGTAATGGTGGTGCTATCAGTTGGAAGAGTTTCAAGCAGACAGTGATAGCAGATTCTCCCATGGAAGCAGAATACATCGCTGCATTAGAAGCTACGAAGGAGGCCTTTTGGTATAAGAAATTCGATGTAGAAATTAGAGTGATGCCATCAGATGCCATTCCTCTCTACTGCGACAACAATGGCGTCATAGCCCTTGCTAAGAAGCCAAGGTCTCATTAGAAATCCAAGCACATCGAGCAACGATATCACCTCATCCATGATTACCTCCAGAAAGGTTATGTCGAGGTCAAGAGAGTCAACACCGCAGACCCACTCACAAAGCTGTTGGGCTAGCAGAAGATTGAAATCCATCTTGAGAAGATGGGACTTAGATTTGTAGTCAATTAGCATTAGGTCAAGTGTGAGTTTGTTAGATATGTGTGCCCTAGAAGCCAGAATTGGCTAACACTTATAATACACATCTAAGGGCAAAATTATAATTTTGATTATAAATAATAAAATGGGTTATTTTCTATCATAGTGTGTATTTGAAAGTATCTGTGATACATTCCTTGAGTTAATGGTAATAATAGTTCATATTTTCACGAGTTGAAAATTTAAGACATGAATTTATTATTAACTCATAAAATGCTCCCAATCGTAGGATCATCTGAGGATGGTGATTGATCCAAAAGGTTGGTGTATGATCTCTTCTTTAGGATAGTGAGTCTTGAGTCTACGATGTTGAGACATCGAAGTGAGAGTATAGGTATTCATTAGAGAATGAGGGCACTGAGCGTGACCACCTCAAGCAGTCATCAGAAAGTCTACCTTCTCGTCAATGACTGACTCGAAGTTGTAGTGGTGTATCTGGTTCTTTGATTGAGGTGCATCGATAGTTCATCTTGAGGGTGTTATAGTTTGACTACACCATAACTCGATCTTCTAGCCATTCAGAATCCTGAGGTGTATGTTAGCTATAACATGTTCATTGTAGGAATTGGATTGCACCAATAGGAGATCTATCTACCTCGGTAGATGAAGAGCAGCCCTATGATGATCATGAGAATCAAGTCCATAAGCCCATGGCCATGGTAGAGTGAAATGATAGAAAGAGTTTCTATTAGAGTTTTCACATCAGACTTGAATCGAATGATTAATTTATATGATGAAAATTAGGGTTTGACGAGATCACCTTAACCCTAATCTGATCAAGGCTTAAGATGGAGGAACTTAATCACATAGAAAACCACACCAATAGGTTCATCTTCAGTTCTGATGGGTTGCCACCGTATGCTACTAGGTGTCACTGATGAATTTTGGAAGCAACTAGAATGATTTGGATGATTGATCATACTAGTTGTCTGAATCAAAAAAGTTTTGATCCATCAAAGGTATTTCGATGATGGCAAAGATAGAGATCATGATATATCTCATTACCATATGGAACTGAACCTAATTGAATCACATAAACAAGGGTTTGGATCTGGATATCATCAATTGGACTAACATAGTTCAATTGATTTGAATAAGATTCAATTAGGTTCAAGAAAATCGTGCTAGCACATGATTGAGCCTGATATTCTCCTTCAACAATCATTAAAAGTTATCTCGACTGAGCCAAATATATTTGGGCTCACTCAGAAATCTTTACTTGGTCTGACTAAAGTTTGTCTAAGTCAGGTTCGTTCAGATCTGATTAGATCAAGAGGGATATTTCAAATATTTTCTCTTAGATCCAAATCAGATCTGAGACTCTTCAAATTTGCTTTTATTGATTTGATAAAATAAAATAAAAATAAAATAAATTAAATATAATTTAATTATACCTTGTTGTAGGTAATCCTATTATCCTATGATGATCTTGATGGTTGCCTGAGGTTCTAGATGTTGCCATGCAAGTGCCTGGCCTCTACCGATATCCACTCGAATTGGATCTAGAGATCTTCTTCTTCTCAATCTATACTTCAAAGATCAGATCTGAGTCTGATCTTGAAGATCTTCAAAATATCTTCTAAAGATTGGGTGTTATCTCTTGTAGTAGTGCTGCCTTCTTTCTTTCTTATCGCCTTTCTCTTGCTTGGATCGCACCAAACTAAAGCCCAAAACTTTTTGGGCATAGAGAGGAGAGAGAAGATCTAAAGGAGGCATGGAGAAGGAGAGAGAGGGGCTATGTGGCATGTGCAAAGGGTAGAAGCTCTCAATCTTGGGTGCAGATAGGGTTTATATAGACCCTACTGTGCCATGCAGTGCCACATCATCCCGGTCAATCACAGCTCTTTATGCAATCAGATCTAAATTTGATTGGTGGGATGACATCATCTGATCCAATCAGATTAGAGTCCCTTACAAACCTCCTTAGGTGGCGCCAAGACTGGTCAAAGAAGAGTCTTTGGTGCCACCTAAGTAGAGAGTATGAAGCAATTGGAGTCCCATCCATATGAAACTCCAATCTTTATCCTCTCTGGATGCACGCCTCCCTAGGCATGCAACCCCTTCCTTTCCTCCTTTTAGTAGGGGGACAAAGCCCAATCTACTCTCCTATGAGTGCATGACACATGGGCAGATGTCTAAGTGTCAAAGATCAACGTTTGACCAAAATCAAAGAACAAGATTTAGCAGGTAATGGAAAATGATAGGTGTTGTCTCAAATTTATCTTATAAATTAAGACAACCTATTTTCTATTAGATGTGTGCCCTAGAAGCTAGATTGAATAACACATTATAATACACTTTTAGAAAAAATTTTATAATTTTGACATAAATTAATAAAAAAATTATTTTCTATCATAGTGTATATTTAAAGTATCTGCGATACATTCTTTAAGTTAATGGTAATGACAATTCATATTTTTAAGAGTTGAAAATTTAAGATATAAATTTTCATAATTAATTCATAAACTGCTTCTGACCGTAGGATCATCACGAGGATGGTGATCGATCTAGAAGGTTGGTGTACGATTGCTTTCTTAGGATAAATGAGTCTTGAGTCTACAGTATAGAGACACTAGAGCGAGAGTACAGATACTCATTAAAGAATGAGGGCACTAAGCATGATCACCTCGAGCAGTCATAAGAGAGTCTATCTTTTCGTCGATAACTGGCTCAATGCTGTAGTGGTGTATCTGGTTCTTTGACCTAAGATGCATCGACAGTTCACCTTGAGGGTGTTATAATTTAACTACACCATAACTCGATCTCCTAACCATTCGGAATCCTGAGATGTATGTTGGCTATAGCATGTTTATTGTAGGAATTGGATTATACCAATAGGAGATCTATCTATCTTGGTAGATGAGGAGTAGCCCTATGATGATCATGAGATTGAGTCCACAAGCCTATGGCCATGGTAGTATGAAGATGATAGAAAGAGTTTCTATTAAAATTTTATATTAGTCTCAAATCGAATGATTAATTTATATGATGGATATTAGATTTGATGAGTTCATCTTATCCCTAATCTTATCGGGGCTTAAGATAGAAGAACCCAATCATACAGGTAGCTGCACCAAGAGGTTTGCTTTTGGTTCTGATGGATTGCCATCATATACTGATAGATATCACTGATAAATTTAGGAGCAATTAGAATGATCTTGATGATCGATCATTTCTAATTATGTAAATCAAAAAAATTTTGGTCCATCGAAAGATATTTTGATGATGTCGATGATAGAGATCACGATATATTCCATTACCATATGGAACTGAACCTATCTAGATCATACAAACAAGAGTTTGGATTTGGATGTAATCAATTGGACTAACTCAATTTGATTGATTTGGACAAGATCTGATTAGGTTCAAAAAAATCATGTTAGCACATGATTAAGCCTAACATTCTCCTTCTGTAGTCTTTTTGGTTAGTCTCGAATGAGTTTGACTCATGTAAAATCCTGACTGAAGCCTATCCAGATCAGAAAAGGATTATCTTAATTCATCAAATGAATTTAAACAACACTTGCTAATTCCTGTGACCTACCATTTTCTATTTCGAACAAGGATCAAATGTTGACCCTGATATAAGAAAGAAGGGACAAGGGGCGTGCGCCCCTTGGAGAATTTCTAGGGGTTCATGCCCCCTAGAGAACTTCTAAGGGTGCACACCCCTAGATATTTTCTCAAGCATGGAGAGGGCACATGTCCCCCTAGGCGTGCACCCCATATGGATAACTTTTGACTAGGTCAAATCTAGTTTTGATTAGGTCAAAGAAATTTGATAGAGGTCAAATTTTAGGAGGAAGTTTATTGCACCTAGACTTCTTCTCTTTCTTCTATTTATTTTTGTTTGATAATTATGGAGAATTTTAGGTGACATACCTGATGGGATCAAGTGTGTTTCAATGTGCGATATCAGGTTTAAAGCCTGATTAATCAAGCAATTAGATTGCTTGATCAATCAGGACTTTAGTTTGGTGTAGGCTCTATTTAAGAGACCCTACGCCCTAGGGTTTTATGGATTCCTTGCATCCCACACCCACATGCTGCCATCCTCACCCCTCTCAATTCCTCCCTTCCTCTGATCTGATCTCTCTTCTCCATGCCAAGGGTTGGGCACAAGTTGAGAAGGAAGATCAATCTTATTTGGTGTAAAGATCAGGAAAGAAGACAAGTTGTTCGCGAGATGAATGTGCGTCCTTCAAAAATAGATTTGAAGAATCAACCAAAGGATTATTGATCTAATTTTTGGTGATCAAATCTAGAAGGAGATTGCATCTAGATCCTGCCTGAGTAGACTCCGATAGAGGCTAGGCGATTGCGTGGCTAGATCCAGACCCCTGAACTCCAGCAGATCATTGACAGGATAAAAGCAGTTTACCCTAAAGGTAATAATTATTGTTCCTATTTTATTTTATTTTAATTTTTAATATCAGATACTTTGGATTAGATTTGAGAACTTTTAGATTTGATTAGATCAAGTTAGATTTTTTTGAAAAATCTGGTTCAGATCTGAATGATCTTATGGTGAAAAATACCAATTTTTCTTCAACTAGTATCAGAGCCAGGTAAGCAGTTCTTCAGATCTATTTTAGATCTAATTTTATTTTTATTTATGATCTAATATTAAAAGATTTTAGATGTTATATCAGATGTGATTAGATCTAAAATCAAAAAAATTAAAATTTTTAGATTCATATCAATCATGTATGAGATACATGTCTGGGCTAGGTGTAGAACTATTCTATGTGTAGTCTAGCATATTTTTTTTTGATATGATTAAATATAATTTTTAGATATTTTTTATTTTTATTTTTTTAATATTATAAATATTATAATCAGATCTAAAAAATAAAAAAATTAAATTTTTTAATTGTTCATTTGAGATATGATGGATGCATGCCTAGACTAGTTGTAGAATAGTTCTATGAATTATCTAGAATAAGTTTTAATTGATGTGATCAATTTAAAATTTTATTTTTTAAATATTATATGTGATATATCAGATCTAAAAATATGCATATTTGATTTAATGATTGATATATGAGATGTATACAGAACATGCATAACTAGATCTATGATTTTATATTTGATATGTTATAGATCTTGTTGTTCTATAGTGTAGTTATTGTTTTTGATTAAGGCATTTTACTTGGCTATCCGATCATAAGAGTAAGATGGATTTAAAAGCCCTCTCTTTCCATTTGATGCAGTGCTTTTATGGCATATAGGGGTACTAGGCGTTTATCCTTAATTAGAAATCAAAAACTTATTTTTCTGCAAAATTCTAGATCCTGAAATTCTAAAATTTTTTGCATGTTTCTATTTTTGAATCCAAACTTAATTAAAAATTAAGATTATGAAATTAATTAGATCTAAAAATTCATAATTTTTAGATCTAAGACACCTTCATAAATTTAGGTTCGGGCTTAGGTAGAATAATTAGGTCTAGCAGTTGATTAAATTGAATCAAAAGTTGGTTAGGTGGGATCAATAGTGCTTAGACTTGACTAGTCCAATAGGATTAAGTTTGGGTCAAGGTCGACTCATAGTCACATATGGTTGACCAAGTCAAGACCTAATTTGGCTCCATGGTTCGAGCTTGGATTATAGGCTAATTTGATTAGTTCTGATTTGATCATTTGGTATCTAAGGTTAGTTTGGTAGATATGATCGACTGATTTTTAATTGAAAGCTACTCAACCTAAATGCATTCTTATCTAGTTAATGATATATCCCTTTCACCGGTCTCACTTACTTGATTATTTGGGTCGACTTAGTTTTGATTTGAGGTGGCTAGCAATTTGAGCTAACCCATACCACTAGGTTAGTCATAATTGTTATGATAAAGTCAAGTCATGTTTAAAAAGATCTAAATCAAATCTTTCTAAGAAAATATTAAGACATAGATCTTCCACCATTATAGATGTGCGGGCCCTTTTTAGGGTTGATTGTTCTTAGCTAGTTATAGTGGTTCAGTTGCACCAAGAAGACACTACCATATCTATTAAGCATTGGATGCTATGGGTTGGGCTCAATATTCTTGATATAGTAAGAGATCCAATCAAGAATCTAATTCATGTAAATGGTGCGTCTGACTTAACAAAGAAGTGGGGCAATATTCTGAGCACGATGAGCTTCATGAATTAGAGACCTATTTTGGGTGCACTATGATTAGAGAATCATTGGACTAGAGTTTTTCACTCATCAATTGACCCATCACTAATAATTATTAGGTGAGATGGTGGGCCAGTCGATGGGACCGTACTGTTGAGAAACTTGCAGGTTTTCATGCATATATTTCAAAACTTTTTCGAAATATAGAGCAGCAGAAGACATAGATTAAACTATTTAATTTACAACAGGCATGTAATCAAATTACAAAATTCTACATCAAGGATCTATAACATGTTATGATATAAATATAAATCTAAAATTAAATTAATCATAAGTGGTATTGATCACATCAATACCTAAATCTAGAACAAATTCTAGATCTAATCTTAGATCGCATCTAGGTCATCAAGAGATCAGATCTCTTACCTTTGCATGTGTCGAGAACTCTGTGATTGAATCCATTGTTGCCTTTGGAGCCGCACATGCATTCGATCTCTACAGGTGATCTACACGAACCAACAACACAGTTTGGAGGTTCGTTGAACGAAAATCTGCTCAAAGTGCTAGCTTCTCGCGGATTCCTCCTAATAATTAATGAAATACATGTTCTTCAGATCTCTTGGATAATCTAAGAGATGAAGAACATGAGGAGGAATGAAGGAGGAATCCAATCCTTGGATCTTCCATAAATCAGAAAATAAAAAGACATATGGAAAAAATCCTAGGAGAAGACATCTTCTCCTTCAAGACATCAACAATTGATGTCCTAAAAACACCTTTATGCTAGGATCAAAGGAGACCTTCTCCATTGAATTTTTTTCTAATTTTTCAAATATCGCACCCTTAGATTTTTCTCATAAAAATTTCATAAATAAAATTGAGAAGAAGGGCTCTCAAGGAAACCCTAAGAGAAGACCTTCTTCTCTTCTTCTTTTTGCATCAGCACATGATCAAATCTTGTCAAAAAATGATCACCATGCCCCAACACCTTCGAGCACAGATCCCAAGCCCTCTTCCTCTCTCTCTCTCATCTTTATCACATAAAAATCATATAAAATAATCAAGAAGAAGATACTCAAAAGAAAATAAAAAGAAGATAATCTTCTCTTTCCTTTATGCCTTCATGACATCAATGATTGATGTCCAAATGAAGACCTTTTCTCTAAGGATCTTGGCACCATCTTTCCTCAAGCCCTTCCTCTCTCTCTCTCTCTCTCTCTCAAATTTTTATCATATAAAAATTAGAAATAACATAGAAAGGGAGAAACATAAAAGAAAAATATAAGAGAAGGCAATCTTCTTTTACCTTATCTCTTCAAGACATCAATCTTTGATGTCTTAATTGAAGGCTCTTCTCCAAAAATCTTGGCACCAAAAATCCTTCACCATTCTCCTCCTCCTCAGACTTTTCATGATTTTTCTAAAATTTTTCATATCCTAAAACCATCTCATAAGAGGTGTCCACTTTTTATTGCAAGACTAGGTCAAAACCTGGTCAAAGGAGGACTTCTATGGGGCGTCCAACTCTTGGATGCTCCTCCCATTTATTTTTTCATGTAACCACTGATTCTCATGCACAAAACTAAGAGAAAAAGGGCCAAAAAAGATAGAGGGGAATGGGTAGAGTTGGCGCACAAGGGAAGGAGGAGTTTGGGTCAAAGAAGACTCTTTCAAGTAGGAAATAATTTCCATCAAGAATTTTGATCAAATCTAGGAAATAATTTCCATCTTCCTTCTAATTTTGATCAAATCAAATTTAAATCTAATTCCTGAGATAATAGGGTGTGAAAAATCATTTCTTAGGTGTGAAAATCATAGAAAAAATTTGGAATTAAAATATGGTATGGGCTTTCTTAAGCGTAAGTGAAAGAGAGAGAGTTCCAGTCCAACTGGGATTTCTTTTATTTGACTAGGTCAAAATTATTTTAAACCTAATTTAAATCCTATTTAAATAAGATTAAATACAACCCAATTAAGGATGATCCTAGTCCAACTAGGAGTCTAATTAAATTAGATTAAATCAAGATTTAAATCTGATTTAAATCCTAAGTCAATCAGGTGCACCCAAGTCCTAGTCAAATAAGAAATTATACTTCTCTTGCAATTGACTTATCCAATAAATCTATTAGACTTAATCTAATTAAATTTAAATTAATTTAAATTTAATCTAATTTAATTAGACTTAATTTTAGTCCAATTGCTCAATCAAATTGGATCAATTAGCAATCTAATTGCTAATCGATCCTCCTGCAATACTTGCATTAGGTCAAACACCAATCGTATTAATGGATTAACCTTAGAATGATTCTCAATCATCGATTAACTATCTAATCAGGTTACAAGCTCTAATGTGCGTGATCCCATAGGTTCAAACTAAAGCCGATGGTATAGAAACTAATTTCTGTACCAATCGAAGTTACCATCTAGCAATGGTTTTCGACGTTCGGATAGGTTGAATGTATGCAATACAACATTCTTAGAACCTTGGCCCATGGTTACCATATAATTCATCCCTATGATCAATAATACTCAAGATGACTTCAAGTATGCTATCAAACACTCATACAAGTCATCTCTATTGTATCTCAAAATTTTGCAAATCCCGTGATACCTCACGAGGATTATCCAGGCCTAGGTTTTGCTAATTTGAAACACAGTGAGACATTCTCTTTCTGAAGTTAATCAGGACTGGTCAATTCTATCTTGACTCATATTTCAACTCTATAAGTACTTGACTGTACCAAAAATCTTTCGTCATCTCTATTAGAAATACAGACAGTCCAGCACCAAAGTATAGTGAGTTGCTCGTAAGTCACCATGGCGATCTCAGGTCGAAGGGATACTTATATCCATTGGCCTTAGGTAGCTACTCTTGATAGTAGAGTGCTACATTGGTCATGTTCAGTGCAGATGTACTCCTACATCCCATCTAGATGTCATATCAGTGTCTCCACACCACTTGATTACGAGGATAATCAATACATATGGCATACAGTGATCTACACTCGATAAATTATCATCCTTGTTAATAACTTATCATTTGATCGTGAATAATTTAAGAACCATCCAATAAATCCTTCTTTATCGATTGATTGTAGTTCTAAGGACTTCATCATAATTTAGGAGTTTATTTAAGAAAGATAAAATTTTTATGATGAAACAGTCAAATTACTATTATTATTAGATAATTTATATGCTAATTTTAATCATCTACTACTTAGATGATTGGCTTTAGAAAATATTTTTCAATAACTCTCACTTGGACTAAAACCAATCAGAATGATATCAAATATCCCATCTTCCACTTGAGTTCGTAGAACTCCTTAGTTCCGAGGCCTTAGCGAATGGATCAGTCAAGTTCTCCTTTTACATCGATCTTCTAAAGATCGACGTCACCCAGATCAAATATCTAAGATAAAAATGATGCAGAATATGTTGATCCTTCGATTCTTTAGCCTGAGCTATGGCTCCAGTGCTACGATAGGAACTGGACCATGGGTGGAGGGTGCCACTCCTAACCTGCTAATGAACCTCAGTAACTACACAGCTTACATGGCAGCATCATATGCCATGATGTACTCTACATCACTAACTAAATAGGCTAAAGTATCATGCTTGAAATCTTTTTAGATAGATTGCTCCTTATAATTAGGGTATGAGTTCACATTCTCTTGTTGTCATCTTATTCTGATTGAAATCAAAACATCGATATATTTTAAGTCAGTACTTCCATATTTGAGTTACTGGATCTTAGTATTTTCTCAAATACTTAGGGATTGTCTATACAATCCTCTAGTGGCTCTTACTTGTATCAGACTAGTATCTGCTCACTACCTCTAGTGAGTATACTATGTCTGATCACGTCATGAAGAAATAAGATGATAGCTAAACCTTTATTTCTTATAATGTTGGAATGCTATTCCAGATTAAGAGAATTTCATCCTTAAACATTATAAGAAATAACACTACAAAATATTTTGCCTAATAATAAGTGCAGGATTTGTCTTTGTTCATAATTAAGATATACATTCAGAACGTATGTTCTGAACTCTGAGATGATACTCAGATGGGCATTATAGGTCCTTACCTTTCCATCTGCACTACTCTAATCCTATTAAAAATTCATTCACATCCAATGGAATTTTATCCCTTTAGGTGAATCAACTAGTGTCCACACACTATTGATTTTCATGAGACTTCAATTTGGATCATATGGCTCTAAGCCACTTCTTAGAATCAGGCCATTGCACTGTATCTCTTATAGGTGATCGTATCCTTGTTGTTCTCATCGAGATCAAACATGATCACCATCCCAGACCTAGACAACTGAAGCATCTGTCCAACTAATGCGGTATTTATATCTGGATCTCCTTAAAGGTGATACTTTAATGAGCTTCAGATTTGATCTAATCAAATTCCAGTTCTATAGGCTTATCAGATAACATCGAGTTCTTTTCTATCAGTCAAACTTTTACAAGTTCAACTTGATAGGCATCAGTTTCTTCTCTAAAAAACTTCTTTCCAAAAAGAAATGCTCCTACTGGCTGATGAATATCTTATGTTCTTTAGCATAGCAAAATTAATAACCCTTAAACACTTATTGGACCAGGATCCAAAGTTTATCTTTGTGCAAATATACGACATTGGCTGATCAACTCCAAACCTAAAAGTAAGAGAAGTCTAGGTCTATGCCCGATCCATATCCCATATGGAGTTCAATGCAATAGAATTAACTCAGTATAAATTTTTAGAGTAAAAAAAATAGTCACAAGAGCACAACCCTGCAACAGACAGACAAAGTATACCCTATTGTGGATTGAACCATGTCTAACAAAGTTCAATTTCTTCTTTTAGATACACTATATTCCAAAATAAGAATCCACTGAGAGAGAATCCTATTCTCTCCTAAGATATGTCACAAACTCACTAGATAAGTATTTGCCTCCTCGATATGATCGAAGAGTTTTAATACCTTATCCAGTTTGTTTTTCTTTTTCATTATTGAATCATTTGAACATTTCAAATGATTCATCCCAGACGTACCCATGCCCAGATAGGTCGTCTGTAATGAAATATTAATGTCTTCCTTTGGCACTTAAGTTCAAGATCCACATACATCACTATGTATGAGACTTAGAACATTATTCGGCTCCTTCACCTTTTCCTAGTAAAAGGTGACTTTATCATCTTTCTCAAGAAGACAAGATTCACAAGCTATCAATGATTCACAATCATTGATATCGAGATTTTTCTCTCAAACTAATCCATTTATCCTGTTCTTGTCAATATGACTAAGCCTGTAATGCCAAATATACACATCCATGACATAATCTAACTAGGGTGTGTACATTCCACTTACCTTAAGTTCTTGCAACAAATTGCATAAGACCACTGGTATCTAATACTTAGGTAGTAGAATTACATACAGAGAAGTTTTAAGGTGTTATCATATAACGTCTTTAATGAGCAACTTTTGCTTCTTTCTCTTGTTCAGCCTGTTGTGGTCAAGGGAAGCAAGACAAATCTTCTTCCTATGACCCTATTTCAGACATTAGAAGTACTATGCCTGATTTGGATTAATCTTGGACTAATTATTTTGACTAGACTCAGAAATTCCAATATGAACCCATTTGTACTGCTGAACTAATATTCAACTTTTGATACTGATTATCGAAGTTGGATCCATAAGTCTTCACTGTCTAACAGTGACAGGAGCAATTAGGATTTAGTCTTAATAGAGAATAATGACCTATTGTATATGAATTATTTTAAGCCTAAAGACTTGGACTTTAGTCTAAAGGATTCTCCCACTATTTTATTCAAATTGGTAGCCTCTATCTTCAATTCAAGGAGTTACTTTAATTTCCTAGTAGGTACTAGAATCCACATAAACTGCACACGAGTCCAACTTTGGTTGGCCCACCCATGTACATCTAACGGTAGGTTCATAACCAATTATTTCTCTAAATAATTTCTAGTAATTTTAATTTTGCCCCTAAGTCCTTGATCAGTTGGCTTTGGCCTTCTCAGAAAAGGGTCCAGTTAGGTCCAACCATTAACATGACCATACTTGGTCGCATCCAACCAATGAATGATTAGGCCCAACTTTGGTTGGCCAACCCAACCACCATTAGAAGAGATACATCCAAGTCATCATATGATGGATGATAATTCCATTAGTCAACAAGCTCTAGGCCTTTGGGCCTCCAATGATTATTGAGTTAACGGACCCATTATCAAACACCTTAATGGGAGGCTATGACTCCATTATCCCCATAACTTTATCATTTTAAGGACCTAATAATTTTAAAGAATTTAAATTATTAGTAATTTAAGGATAGAAAGGATATGGACCAATTTGCTCCCACTAACTTCATCAAGTCAAGTCCTCCCACTGACTTCTCAAGTCACTGATGAGGACTAGGATCAATTACGGTCCATGGGCACCTAAATCAGTCTCACTGAATAAAATCAGTCTCACTAATTTTCTATGTGATGTGGGTTAGCATGAATCAATGAGCAACGTAATCAAAAACTTGATTAACTACATTGGCCAAGTAAGTGAGATCGGTAGAAGGGTCTGCCAAGGCTTGCCTTAGACACCATAAAAAATGGCCAGGTAAGCAGGCTGCCAATTAAAAACCATCGATCTGGGATACCAAACTTACCTTAGACATCAATTAATTTATCAATTTTGATTTGGTCTGCCAAAAATCTCAAAATCAACCACTAAGCCACGATCAGGTCCATTTGTTAGATATATGGACTTTGATCAACTATAACTATTGAATTGATCTATAGAAAAGAAATGACCTAATCCTAATTAACTATTAATTAGGTTTGACCAATTTCTTAACTAAGTCCATATTTTATCTAACCTTAGGTCTAACCCAGTTAATGACCTGATCAAAACTAACCTATTTAACCTTTAACCCAAGTTTTATAAAATTATCTTAGGATCTTTAAATCATAAATCTAGATCCTAAACAATCACTTAATTCTCAATTAAGTTCAAAGTTTGGATTTATGGAACCTCAGAACTAGTTTTTGATTTTATTATTTAAAATATTTTCAAATTATAAATAATTTATATTGAATCGTATTCAATACATGGTTTTAGATCTAATTTATTTCATTGTTTAGATCATGTCCTAGGATTTCGAATCTAGGATTTTGTAGAAAGTAAGTTCGTAATTTAAAATTCTATAAAATAAATACATCATACATATTCATTTTAGATTCAAAAATAAAAGCTACATATCTAACATATGCAACATAAGGATCTAGATCTAAACATGAAACATATCACATGGATCTCATCTAAATGATCAAAATTAGATCATAAACTATTTAAATTTAGATTTAAAATTTAAAAATAAATCATAAACTATTTTAAATCTCATCTAACATATTTATGATTTAGATTTCTTGGATCAGCACATACTAGGACAATCTTTCCACTGTAAGGGATAAACCTTACAGCAGGACAACCTTATGATAGTATGTGCAATCCTGATATTATTTAGATCTAATCTAAATAATTTAAAATAGATCTAATATCTATTAAATTTTAAATTTAAATTAAAAAATTAAATTATAAATTTTCTTAGATCTAATCTAAATAATTTATGATTTTGATTTAGATCAACACATACTAGGATAACCTATTTATTGTAAGGGATTAACCTTACAACAGGACAACATTATAGCAGTATGTGTAATCTTTAATTAATTTTAATTTTTAGATTTAATCTAAAGCATACATAAACATATTATAATAGAACTTAGATGCTTTGATACCACTGTTGAGAAACATGCAGGATTTCATGCATAGATTTCAAAACTTTTTCGAAATATAGAGTAGCAGAAGATATAGATTAAACTATTTAATTTACAACATGCATGTAATCAAATTATAAAACCCTATATCAAGGATCTATAACATATTATGATGTAAATATAAATTTAAAATTAAATTAATCATAAGTGGTATTGATCATATCAATACCTAGATCTAGAACAATTCAAGATCTAACCCAAGATCACATCTAGGTCACTAAGAGATCAGATCTCTTATCTTTGCATGGGTCGAGAACTCCATGGTTGAATTCATTGTTATCTTTGGAGCCGCACATGCATTCGGCCTCTGCAAGTGATCCATACGAACCTATAACATAGATCGGAGGTTCATCGAATGAAGATCTACTTGAAGTGCTAGCTTCTCGTGGATCCCTCTTGGTGGTTAATCAAATACATATTCTTCAAATCTCTTGGATACTCTAAAAGATGAAGAACATGAGGATGAATAAGAAAGAAATTCAACCCTTAGATCTCCCATAAATTAGAAATAAATATATATGAAAAAATCCTAGGAGAAGATAAATCTTCTTCTTCAGGACGTCAACGGTTGATGTCCTGAAAACATTTATTATGCTAGGTTCAGAGGAGACCTTCTTCTTTGAATTTTTTCTTTTAATCTTTTAGATATCACACTCTTAGATTTTTCTCATAAAAGTCTCATAAATAAAATTAAGAAGAAGAGCTATCAAGGAAACCCTAAGAGAAGACCTTCATCTCTTCTTCTTCTCGCATCAGGACATGATCAGATCATGTCCAAAAATAATCACCATGCCCCAACACATTGGAGCGAAGATCCCATATCTTTTTCCTCTCTCTTTATTAGATCATTATCATATAAAAATTACATAAAATAATGAAGAAGAAGATACTCAAAAGAAAACAAAGAGAAGATAATCTTCTCTTACCTTTGTGCCTTCATGACATCAACAATTGATGTCCAGATGAAGACCTTTTCTCTAAGGATCTAGGTGCCATCTTTCCTCAACCCCTTCCTCTCTCTCCCTTTCAGATTTTTATCATATAAAAATCATAAATAAAATAGAAAGAGAGAAACATAAAAAAAAAATATAAGAGAAGACAATCTTCTCTTACCTTGTCTCTTCAAGACATCAACCTTTGATGTCTTAATTGAGGCCTCTTCTTCATGAATCTTGATGCCACAAATCCTTCACACCTTGTCCTCCATCTCTTCTAATTTTTTATAATTTTTTTAGGATTTTTCACATCCTAAAACCATCTCATAAGAGGTGTCCACCTTTTATTGCGAGACTAGGTCAAAACCTAGTCAAAGGAGGACTTCTATGGGGCAACCAACTCTTGGACGCCCCTCCCTTGATTTTTGGCATGTGAAATAGAAAACCAATGCCCAAAAGAAAGAGATAAAGGGCAAAAATCATAGAAAAAAATTTGAAATTAAAATATGGTGTGGGCTTTCTTAGGCGTAAGTGAAAGAGAGAGAGTCCCAGTCCAACTGGGACTCCTCTTGTTTGACTAGGTCAAAATTATTTTAAATCTAATTTAAATTCTATTTAAATTAGATTAAATAAAATTTAATTAAGGATGATCCTATTTCAGCTAGGAGCTTAATTAAATTAGATTAAATCAAGATTTAAATCTGATTTAAATTCTAAGTCAATCAAGTGCACACAAATCCTAGTCAAACAAGGAATTATTCTTTCATTACAATTGGCTTATCCAATAAACTAATTATACTTAATCTAATTAAATATAAATTAATTTTAATTAAATTTAATTCAATTAAAATTGATCTCAATCCGATTGCTTAATCAAATTGAGTCAATTAGCAATCCAATTGCTAATCAATCCTCCTGCAACACTTGCATTAGGTCAAACATCAATCGCATTGAATGTTTGACCTTGAAATGATTCTCAATCGTCGATTAACCATTCGATCAAGTTACAAGCTCTAATATGTGTGACCCCATAGGTTCAAACCTAAGTCGGTAGCACAAGAATCAATTCCCATACTAATTAAAGTTACCATTTAGCAATGGTTCCCAATGTCCGGATATGTCGAATGTATGCAAAGCGACATTCTTAGAACCCTGGCTCATGGTTATTGTATAATTTATCTCTTTGATCAATAATGCTCAAGATAACTTTGAGTATGCTGTTAACACTCATACAAGTCATCGCTATTATGTCTTAAAATTTTATAAATTTTGTGACACCTCACGAGGATTACTCAGGCCTAGGTTTTGCTAAATTGAAACACAGCGAGTCATTCTCTTTCTGAAGTTAATTAGGAGTGGTCAATCCCATCTTGACTCACACACCGACTCTACAAGTACTTGATTGTACCAAAAAATCTTTCATTATCTATATTAGAAATACAAGCAGTCCAGCATCAAAGTATAATGAGTTGCTCGTAAGTCACCATGGCGATCTTAGATTGGAGGGACATTTATATCCATTAGCCTTAGCTAGCTACTCTTGATAGTATAGTGCTATATTGGTCACGTTCAGTGTAGATGTACTCCTATATCTCATCTGAATGCCATACCAGTGTCTCCACATCACTTGATTATGAGGACAACCAATGCACATGACATATAATGATCTACACTCGATAAGTTATCATCCTTGTTAATAACTTATCATTTGATCATGAATAATTTAAGAACCATCCAATAAATCCTTCTTTATTGAATGATTGTGATTTTAAGAACTTCATCATAATTTAGGAGTTCATTTAAGAAAGATAGAACTTTTATGATGAAACAGCCAAATTACTATTATTATTAGATAATTCATATACTAATTCTAATCATCTACTATTTAGATGATTGGTTTTAGGACACATTTTTCAACAAGTACCACCTACTAGAAATCTATGATCATAGAGATTTTTGCATCTCTATCAAGAAAGTGTAGGGGTCTGAGAAATTAATGAAAGTCTAATTTATTTAAAAATAAAATTTTTAAATAAATTAGTCAAGTCTAATTATAAAATCTAACTAAAAACTTTGACTCTCTATAGAAAAATATCTGCGTCCAATCCACTAGCTCATATCCTGGACATCCATAGCTAATCAAACCAAATTACAAGAATTGACTCCAGAACTATAAAATTATTTTGAATTCCCAAAAGCTGACTCATGTATTAGATCAGGATCCTCCACCTTATCAGCCCATCCATCCACTGACCAAAAAGTATCTCTCAAAAAGTGGACAGATGAAAACAATAAAGCTAGATACTACATGATGGGCTCGATTTCTGATGAGCTTCAGTGCCAACGTGATGATATCATGATTGCTTGCCAAATATTGGCTCACCTATAAGAGCTATTTGGTGAAGAGAGTCGCGTAGCCAAGTATCAAGTTACTAGAAAACTTTTTAAGGCTCAAATGCATGATGGGTAGTCGGTCCAAGATCATTATCTAATGATAATCAAGAACTTAGAAAAGCTTGAGAAGCTCAGTATCAAGCCAGATAAGGACTTGTAAATTGATGTGATCTTATAGTCCTTGACTGATATATATAGGTAGTTCATCATGAACTTTCATATGCATAAGCTATAATGTACTCTAGCTGAATTGATGAATATGTTGGTTACTACTGAGCTTTCTTTGAAAGGTTCAAAGGGCTCAGTGCTTGTTGTGGAGCAGACTTTCTCCAAGAAAAAATCTTTTGGAAAGAAGAAGTCTGAAAAGAAGCAGAAGATAGATGAAGGTAAGAAGAAGAAGGAAGAGCCAAAGAAGAAGGCCGCCGATAAAGAAAAGTATTTCCATTGCTATACAGATAGCCATTGAAAGTGGAACTATCCTTTATACCTGAGCAGCCTGAAGAATAAAAAGAAGGCATGTCCTTCTGAAGGTATGCTTGTTATAGAATCTAACCTTATGGTTTCTTCTACGTTCAGTTGTGTGCTTGACTCTGGTTCTAGTGCTCATTTGTGCACTTCTATGCAGGATTTTAAGAAGAGCATGAGGCCAAGGAATGGTGAGATGATCCTGCACGTCAAAAATAGAGCAAGAGTTGTTGCTATGATCGTGGAAATCTATCCTCTTTGACTACTATCAAGATTAGATTTTGTTTTTAGGGACTATTTTTATATGCCTGCAGCAAGCAGGAATTTGATTTCTATTTCTTGTTTAACACAGGAAGGCTATGTAATTAGTTTTCTTAAGGACTATTATAAAATTTTTTTGAAAGAAATAAAATTGCAAGTGGTTTTCTTATTAATAATCTCTACCAGTTATATATTGGTGTTTCTATTTTTAATATCAAGCAAAACGTGAATGCCATAGGATCAAAGTGACCTAGGAATAGTCTAAATGATAGGTATCTTTGGCACCTTAAGCTAGGTCAAATAGCTAAAGTTAGGGTTAACAAATTAGAAAAATCTGGGCTATTGAGTCTGTTGACTTTTGAGTCATATCCGATTTGTGAATCATGTCTTCATGGCAAAATAATCAAGCTTTCTTTTATAGGACATGGAGAAAGGGCTACAGACCTACTCATCCTAGTACACATAAATGTGTGTGGCCCATTTGATCTATCAGTCAAAGATAATTATGTCTAGTTCATCACCTTTATCAAAGATTTATCTTGGTATGGGTATATATATTTGATGTGATATAAGTCTGAAGCCTTTGAAAGGTTCAAGAAATTCAGATATGAAGTGAGAAAATAAATAAAAAAATCCATTAAGATTCTTCAATCAGATCGAGGAGGTGAATATCTTAGTCAAAAATTCATAGACTATCTCAAAGATAATGGCACAGTCTCACAATGGACTCCACCTGAAATGCCTCAACTCAACGAAATTTTAGAATGAAGAAATCGGATCCTATTGGATATGGTTGGATCCATGATGAGCTTCATGGATGATAAGCATCATAAATTCATCAATAAAAGTATTAATTTATTAATTAATTTATATTAATTTTTAAAAATTATTAATCAATTTATATATAATTTTTAAAAAATTCATATTTTTATTAATTAAAAAATTAATTAAAAAATAATAAAAAATAATAATAATTAAAAAATAAAATTTTATTATCAATAGAAAGAGCTCATTTTTTTGATCACAACGAAATAAATTTCAAGTAAAACAAAGCTAAAATGGAAAATATATGAATTTTTAAAAATATAAAATAAATAAAAATTAAATAAAAAAAGAAAACGGCTCAGCCGGCTCCGCAAGCCGAGCCACCAAGCCAAGCCAAGCCATCAAAGCCGACTCAGCCGTTGAAGCCATCAGCCGGTCCTACGATCCAGGCGTGGACCGCCAGCTCAGCAAAATTCGGCGAATCAGAGCTTGCCACGTGGTGGACCTAGACCCCTAAAGGGTCTACAGAAATTTATCGCGGCTCACAAGGGTAATTTAGTCTTTTCACTCGACAACAGTGGCACTGATTGGTTGCGGTGTGCGGTGCGGCCGGTCTACGCGGTCCATGGGAACAGTGATTGCGCGATCGGATGGATGTGGTTGTTTGCGGTCAGGATCGGACGGCTGTGGTTGCTTCCGAATTTTATTCAGCTACAGACATCACGCGGATCACCATCGGACGGCAGCGCTCGATCCAGGCGATGATCCGACGGTCCAGAAAGCTCCCGACGGTGATCAAACTCTCAGGCACGTGATTTGCGGCCAGATTTCCTCCATCAAGCGCGATCCAATGGCCAGAATTTAATCCGACCCGATCTGAGTTGATCTGCATCCGATTTTGATGATTTTTGGACCGTTGGATTCCTATTGAATGGCTGGATTTTATCAGATTTATCAGAGACATATCAGAGCTATTTTGATTCAAATTTTACTCAAATTCTTTTATATTTTGATGATTGCAAAGGCCATTAGTCCCACATTGCCTTTAGAAAAAAATATCCAGCCCTCCTAGCACTATAAAAAGGACCCTAGGCCTCCAAGAAATCAACATCTCCGATCAAGGTGAAGCTTTGGTACAGGGCGAAGCCAGGCTATGGGTTAAAGGCTGCTTCGAAGCAACGGGTGCCGAGAAGAAGAGCCGAGCTTCTACACCATCTTTCTGCCAATGCCGATCCAAGATCAGAGATCAGGCTATTTTATTTTATTATTTTTCTTTTTAAATTTTATGTATTTAAATTTTAAAATTTTAATTAATAAAAATTTTATTTTTGTATTTTAATTTCTTGCTTTTTATTTTTATTGTAATTTAATTTCTGCACTTTAAATTATTGCTTTGCAAGTAGATGCTAAGATCTAACTAGTAGATCTTAGTACCAAGTTTAAATTTCCTGCACCTTTTAATTTTTTGCTTTTTATTTTCCGACTTCACTTTTGATCCCAAAACTCTTCTTTTTTTTTTTCTTTTAAAAATCAAAGATTTCAAATCTAAAAATACTACCTTCCCTGTGGATTCGACCCGACTCACTACTATCTACGCATTTTCAATGATTTTAAGAAGTCGGATTAAACTGATAAACACGGTGTCTTAACGACAACATCGCATTCCTATCAAGTTTTTGGCGCCGTTGCCGGGGAAGGTTTTTGATTTTTGATTTTGATTTCTTTGATTTATTAAAAATAATTTCGACAAACGCACCAAGTTTTTGGCGCCGTTGCCGGGGAAGGCACGGATATTAAATTTTTGATCTCTTTGATTTTTCTATAAATAAATTATAAATAAAATTTTTATTTTCTTGCTAATTTTTTTTATTATTATTTTGCAGAAAAAAAGAAGAACAAAAAGAATCAGAAGTTTTGCCTGGTGAGATCAATCCTAACCCTAGTTCTCTTTTCTTTTTATTTTATTTATTTATTTATTTTATTTTTTAAATTAATTTTAAAAAAATATTTATTTAAACCTAATTAAAAGCCTCATGATAAGATTAGAAATCCTAACTGCTTAGAGCATGCATCATATTAGTTTTATTTTTATCTTTATTTTTATTTTTATTTTTTTTTTGGTGATTGCTGGAGGCAAGGTAAGCCTTTTAAAATTCACTTAGTTGCATGCATCTAGTTTAAATTGCATAGAACCCTTTGATTGAAAATTTTTTATGCATATTCATATTAAATCAAATTAAGGGCACAACCCAATTAAACAAGATAAGGTGGGGATTTGATCACCCTTCCTTAGCCCACAAACAACCAACCAAGCATCCTGCATTGACCTAAGCCTTTAATTTTAAAATCAATTAGACATCAACCCTAGGAACTCGAGCTCAATAGGACAAGGAATCCTAAGAGTTGAACCTGGGTTAGGATAAGTCAATTTGACTGGTGTCTAGGAAAAGTGGTTCAGGGACGATTGGGCCCGAAGGAAGGTGGTTTCTAATTGGTTCCGTTCGCTTACCTGGCCAAGCACAATTGGTGTCTAAGGCAAGCAACGGGGGGACTCCCACCGACCTTACACTTACCTGGCTAGTTGATTGGCTAATCCTACACTTGGAGGGCTTGAAGGTGACCTTGGCAGTTAGGAGCTGTCTAGATCTAGGATAACCCTTAGTCAGGATTGATTGACCAACTTGATTGCTAACCAACATCAAACCTAATTAAACCTTAATTCTTCTCTTCTCTTCTTAGTTCTAGGACTCCTTAGGACCTCTTCTTTAGAACTTTTCTTTCTTTCTTTTTCTCTCTCTAAAAAAATAAAATAAAATAAAATAAAAATTAAATTTAACTAACTAAAAAAATATTAAAAAAATAATTAAACTTAATTAATAAATAAAATAATTAATCTTTAATATAATAAAATAATAATAAAAATATATATAAAAAAAATTCTAAAATTTTTATTTGAACCAATACGTTAGGGTTGCATTAATACATATATGGTAGGAAAATTACTTTTACCTGATTCTAGTTGAACCCAACCATAATAATCAAATGGCTAATCTGAACCTAATAGTCCAAAAATTAGATAAAGTTGACCTTCTTGCTCAGAAAATAGATCAACTCCTAATCCTAGGTCAACAATCTCCTGCACAATTCACATCATCTTCTAATTATCAGGAGAATTATTCAATCTGTGCTAGTCCAACCCATCATGTAAGTGAATGTCCTATGACTGCACAGTTTCCATATTTTATCCAAGAACAAGTTCAAGCTACTCAAGGATACTCCAAATTGATTAATGACCCATTTTCAAATTCATATAATTCAGATTGGAGTAACTTTAATTTTTCTTGGACATCCCAACAGACTCAGGCTCAGACCCAAATTTCACTTGAGCAAAATTATCAAAATTATGCCTATAATAATGGTCAGCCTAGTCAGTTTAACCAGCCATCATATTATAATCAGCCTTCATACCCACCTCCTCAACAGACCAATCTAGCTGATGATAGATTTAACCAACTTCAACAATTAATTCTAACTCAACAGCAATCTATCGCCAGACTAGAAGCTCAAATAGGATAATTAGTTGAGTCTAACATGAGGAGAGAACTAGATCAACTACCGAACCTACCAATTTCAAACAACCCACCTAATGACCACCAACCACCTGGATTAAATTATCAATCTAATGTTTCATCTAAGAATCTCCAATTTGAGAATGCCAAAGTAATTCCTGAACTTAAAAGCTATAGGATTCTTATGGACCCATACCAAGATCAGGTGAGAGAGGCTAGTACTGATGCTAGCCAAAATAAAAATTTAGAGGAACTTGGTTAGTACTGAGACTAACCACATAGAAGAACCCAAGCCAGGAATTAGTACTGATGCTAGTTCCAAGTTTAAATGAGATAGAAATAAGGGAAAAGAGAATAGATGATTTACCCGAGACTTATAAACCTAATGTCCTATTCCCTTCAACCCTAGAAGCTGGTTCTTCTTATAAAAATCAAAAGGCATGTAATGAAATGTCAATGGAGTTGTTTAAGCAAGATCACATTAATTTACCTCCAGAATTAAAACCGCCTTTAGTCACCATTCCAGCACCCATTGAATCAAACTTAACTCCTAAAACTCCATTCATGAGCATTTTAGAAGAACAAATAGGAGAAATTCTTAATAAACATGGGTCTGAGAATGGAATCATAAAATTATATCCCTAAAATTAACAAAGTGAATATATCAATAATGGGATTATAAATCAACTTTCTGAGATTGGCAATCCAAAACCATTGGAATTTGTCAATCCAATATTCGACACAGGATAGTGAGCTGCATTGTGTCTGGCTGAAGACGGTAAACTTAGCGCTTGTTGGGAGGCAACCCAATATTTAGTTTTTATCTAATTTATCTTTTTAGTTTATTTTCTTTTTAGGATAATTTGAATAAGTTGGAGGGAAGAGCTCAAATTTTCAAAGGCATGTGCTGGACCTAAAAATATACTGAGTTAGGTGTATTCTTTCATGTTCTTTATTACATCCTTTATTTTTTCTTCTCCATTGAGGACAATGTCGATTAAGTTGGGGGGAGAGAAAAATAAAAATTTTTTTTTAAAATTTTAAGTCCTCAAAAAAGTTAGTATTTAGTATTTAGATACTTGATTATGCTTAAGAATCGAATTAAACTAAGCATTTTTAAAAAGAAAATTGATACACAGATTCAGAGAATCTGTGAGATATTGAGGAATCAAGTATTAAGAAAATTCAATAAAGAGTTAAGTCTAGAACATAAAAATTTTTTTTCTTGGAGCATTTCTAATTATTTCTACTAGCATCAAAGAAAAGTCTACTTTTTATAGGCTTGTGTAGGGTAACTATACGTTTCTTCATATAAAAATTTATTTTAATAAAATAGTTTTCAAGTACTTCTCACTGAGTAACCGGGCCTCTTTGCCTAAGCAAGCATTGAGTTTCGCATCAAAAGGTGGGAAGGGCAAAGAAGCTCGTTGTAAAGCTAGTCTTAACTCGTAGCCTATTTGATTCGAGCTAGTAAGCCCGAGGGGTATTCTATACCTAGTGCCCTAAAGCCAACTGGTTTGGGAGTCATTGGCCCAAGACTCGCTACATGGATCAAATAGAAAGCTTAAGGAGTTAAGACACTCAATAGTGGTACAACGTTAAAAAAAAAAAAAAAAAAAAAAAACATTGGTTTCCCACCAAGTAACCGGGTCCCGTTGCCTAAGTAAGCAATGATATTCGCATCAAAAAGTGGGCAATATGTGAAAATAAAAATTAATAAATGAAGGATGGAAGTAGCAATACACCTGCCTATATGAAAGTTTAGACAAATCAGAGATAAAAGGTGGAATAATTTAGAAAAAGTTCTGAAAAATTTAATGTTCTTTACTTAATTTTTCTATTGATAAGTATTAATACCCCAATGATATATCTCATTTAAGCTCTACTGAATATCAATGGCCATTTTGAAAATTGCTTAGGTAAAATTCGAAACTCTAAAGTTAAAAGGTATTTAAAACTAAATTCTTTCTTTACTCGAGGACGAGCAAAGCTTAAGTTGGGGGGTGTGATAAGCATCATAAATTCATCAATAAAAGTATTAATTTATTAATTAATTTATATTAATTTTTAAAAATTATTAATCAATTTATATATAATTTTTAAAAAATTCATATTTTTATTAATTAAAAAATTAATTAAAAAATAATAATAAAAAATAATAAAAATTAAAAAATAAAATTTTATTATCAATAGAAAGAGCTCATTTTTTTGATCACAACGAAATAAATTTTAAGTAAAACGGAAGCTAAAATGGAAAAGATATGAATTTTTAAAAATATAAAATAAATAAAAATTAAATAAAAAAGAAAACGGCTCAGCCGGCTCCGCAAGCCGAGCCACCAAGCCAAGCCAAGCCATCAAAGCCTGACTCAGCCATTGAAGCCATCAGCCGGTCCACGATCCAGGCGTGGACCGCCAGCTCAGCAAAATTCGGCGAATCAGAGCTTGCCACGTGGTGGACCTAGACCCCTAAAGGGTCTACAGAAATTTATCGCGGCTCACAAGGGTAATTTAGTCTTTTCACTCGACAATAATGGCGCTGATTGGTTGCGGTGTGCGGTGCGGCCGGTCTACGCGGTCCATGGGAACAGTGATTGCGCGATCGGACGGATGTGGTTGTTTGCGGTCAGGATCGGACGGCTGTGGTTGCTTCCGAATTTTATTCAGCTACAGACATCACACGGATCACCATCAGACGGCAGCGCTCGATCCAGGCGACGATCCGACGGTCCAGAAAGCTCCCGATGGTGATCAAACTCTCAGGTGCATGATTTGCGGCCAGATTTCCTCCATCAAGCGTGATCCAACGGCCAAAATTTAATCCGATCCGATCTGAGTTGATCTGCATCCAATTTTGATGATTTTTGGACCGTTGGATTCCTATTGAATAGTTGGATTTTATCAAATTTATCAGAGACATATCAAAGCTATTTTGATTCAAATTTTACTCAAATTCTTTTGTATTTTGATGATTGCAAAGGCCATTAGTCCCACATTGCCTTTAGAAAAAAATATCCAGCCCTCCTAGCACTATAAAAAGGACCCTAGGCCTTCAGAAATCAACATCTCCGATCAAGGTGAAGCTTTGGTACAGGGCGAAGCTAGGCTATGGGTTAAAGGCTGCTTCGAAGCAACGGGTGCCGAGAAGAAGAGCCGAGCTTCTACACCATCTTTCTGCCAATGCCGATCCAAGATCAGAGATCAGGCTATTTTATTTTATTATCTTTTCTTTTTAAATTTTATGTATTTAAATTCTAAAATTTTAGTTAATAAAAATTTTATTTTTACATTTTAATTTTTTGCTTTTTATTTTTATTATAATTTAATTTCTGTACTTTAAATTATTGCTTTGCAAGTAGATGCTAAGATCTAACTAGTAGATCTTAGTACCAAGTTTAAATTCCTGCACCTTTTAATTTTTGCTTTTTATTTTTCGACTTCACTTTTGATCCCAAAACTCTTCTTTTTTTTTCTTTTTCTTTTAAAAATCAAAGATTTCAAATCTAAAATACTACCTTCCCTGTGGATTCGACCCGACTCACTACTATCTACGCAATTTCAATGATTTTAAGAAGTCGGATTAAACTGATAAACACGGTGTCTTAACGACAACATCGCGTCCCTATCAATGGACCTTCTTGACTTTCTTTAGGGACAGTCTAATGACTACAATCTATTTATTAAATAAATTTTTTTTAAAACCATTTCTACCACACCATATAAGATATGACATGATAAGAAATCAAATTTGAGTCACCTCAAAATTTGGAGTTGTCCGACCCATGTTAAGAAACAACAGGTGGACAAGTTAGAGTCCAGGTCTTTTAGAGCTCGATTCATAGGATATCCTAAAGAGTTATTAGGATATTACTTCTATCTTTCAAAAGATCATAATGTAATTGTGAGTCGACATGCCATATTTCTTGAAAAATAGTTTATTCAAGATGGTGCCATCGAAAAATAGATCAGGCTCGAGAAGAAGGTCTTCGAATAGCAATGAGCTAAGAAACCTGAGGAATCCAATCAATTAGAGCCAATCCACACACTACCTCCTCCACCTCAAAAATCAACTAGGATTTTCTATCCTCCTAAAAGATACTTAGGTACTATTTTAGAGGATATAGAGAAAATATTTCTCATGGAAAATAAAGTTCATGATGATGATCCCAAGACCTATGATGAGGTAATATCAGATATCGACTTTAAAAAATAATTAGAGGCAATGAGATCAAAAATTAACTCAATATGCTCAAACTAAGTTTGGACCTTGGTAGATCTACCTGAAGGCCTAGTACCTATTGGGTGTAAATGGATCTATAAGAAAAATATAGGTGTCGATGGAAATGTAGAGACATTGAAAGCTAGGCTCATAGCGAAAGGATATAATCTGCGTGAAGGCATTGACTATCATGATACCTTTTTTTCAGTAGTCATGTTTAAATTCATCCACATATTGCTTACTGTTGCAGCCTATTTTGATTATGAAATATGATAGATGAATGTAAAAATAGCATTCTTAAATGGATATCCTAAGGAAGAAATTTATATAGAATAGCCACTCGATTTCACATCCAGTGATAGTGATCATAAGGTCTATAAGCTGCAAAGGTCCATATCTGGATTTAAGCAAGCATCTTGGAGTAGGAATGCTTGTTTCAATGATGTGATCAAATCATTTAATTTTATCAAAAATGAGGAGCTATGTATTAAAAAAGATCAGTAGAAGCATTGTTGTCTTTCTCGTATCGAACGTGGATAACATCCTCCTAATTGAAAATAATATTTTCATGTTAACCATGGTCAAAATATGGTTTTCTAAAGAATTCTCTATAAAAGATCTAAGAGAAGCATCCTTTATTTTAGAAATTAAGATCTATAGGAATAAACCAAATAGGATGCTAGGACTTTCACAGAAGATGTACATAAAGGAGGTGCTAAAGAGATTTAGCATGGAAAACTCCAAAAAAAGTCTAGTACCATTTAGACAAGGCATTCATCTCTCCAAGAAGATGTGCCCTAGCATACCAGAGGAGATTGAATGCATGAGCAAGATCCCTTATGCTTTGGCAATAGGGAGCCTCATGTATGCCATATTATGTACAAGATCTGATATCGCCCATGCTGTGAGCATCATGAGAAGGTATTAATCGAACCCAGGTGAAGAGTACTAGATTTCTGTGAAGTATATCCTTAAGTACTTAAGAAGGACTAAGGATATGTTTTTAGTCTTTGGTAATGGAGAATTTCAGGTCCAGAGATACACAGACTCAAATTTTATGTCTAACATAGATGATCGAAAGTTGACATCTAAGAGTCTATTTGTATGCGATGGTGGTGCTGTTAGCTAGAAGAATTTTAAGCAGATGGTGATAGTAGATTTCACCATGGAAGCAGAGTACATCGCTACGTCGAAGGCTACGAAGGAGGCATTTTGGTATAAGAAGTTCATCGTAGAGCTCAAAGTGATGCCATCGGATGCCATCCCTCTATATTGTGATAATAATGGTGCCATAGCCCTAGCTAAGGAGTCGAGGTCTCACCAAAAATCTAAGCATATCAAGTGGTGATTCTATCTGATCTGCAATTATCTCGAGAAGGAATACATCAAGGTCAAGAGAGTCAACACTATAGATAATGCAACTAACCCACTGACGAAGCCATTGAGCTAGTAGAAGATTGAAGTCCACTTAGAGAAGATGGGACTTAGATTTGTAACCAATTGACTTTAGGTCAAGTAAGAGTTTATTAGATGTGTGTCCTAGAAGTCAGATTGGCTAACACATTATAATACACTTCTAGGAGCAATTTTATAATTTTGATTATAAATTAATAAAAAGATTATTTTTTATCATAGTGTATATTTAAAGTGTCTGTGATACATTCTTTGAGTTAATGGTAATAATAATTTATATTTTCAAAAGTTGAAAATTTAAGACATGAATTTTCATAATTAACTCATAAACTGCTCCTGACTGTAGAATCATCTTGAGGATGGTGATCGATCTAAAAGGTTGGTGTATAATTGCTTTCTTAGGATAGATGAGTCTTGAGTCTACAGTGTGAAGACATCGGAACGAGAGTATAGGTACTCGTTAGAGAATGAGGGCATTGAGCATGACCACCTCGAGCAGTCATAAGAGAGTCTACCTTCTCGTCAATGATTGGCTCGATGTTATAGTGGTGTATCTGGTTCTTTGATCTGAGGTGCATCAATAGTTTATTTTGAGGGTGTTATAGTTTGACTACACCATAACTCGATCTTCTAGCCATTTAGAATCCTGAGGTGTATATTGGCTATAGCATGTTCATTGTAGGAATTAGATTGCACCAATAGAGGATCTATCTATCTTGATAGATGAGGAGTAGCCCTATGATGATTATGAGATTAAGTCTATAAGCCCATGGCCATGGTAGTATGAAGATGATAGAAAGAGTTTCTATTAAAATTTCACATTGGATTCAAATCGAATGATTAATTCATATGATGGATGTTGGGTTTGACGAGTTTACCTTAACCCTAATCCTGTCGAGGTTCAAGATAGAAGAATCCAATCACACAAGTAGCTGTATCGAGAGGTTCTCTTTCGCTTCTAATGGGTTGCCACCATATACTGCTAAGTATCACTGGTGGATTTTAGGAGCAATTAGAATGATCTTGATGATCGATCATTTCTAATTATATGAACCAAAAAAGTTCTGATCCATCGAATGATGTTTCGATGATGTCGATGATAGAGATCATGATATATCCCATTACCATACATAATTGAACCTAATTGGATCACATAAATAAGGGTTTGGATCTGGATGTGATCAATCAAAGTAATCCAATTTGATTGATTTGGATAAGATCTAATTAGGTTCAAGAAAATCATGCGAGCATATGATTGAGCCTAACATTCTTCTTCTGTAGTCTTTTTGGTTAGTCTCGGATGAGTTTGACTCATCCAAAATCCTGATTGGAGCCTGTCTAGGTCAGAAAGGGGTTGTATTAATTTATCAGATGAATTTAAGACAATACCTATTAATTCCTATTACCTATCATTTTCTATTTCGGACAAGGGTCAAAGGTTGACCCTGATGTAAGAAAGAAGGGATAGGGGGTGTGCGCCCCTGGAGAATTTCTAGGAGCACGCACCCTTAGATTTTTTCTTGAGCATGGAGAGAGTGCATACATATGAATTGCTTTTGACTAGGTCAAATCTAGATTTGACCAGGTCAAAGAAATTTGATAGAGATCAAATTCTAGGAGGAAGTTTATTACACCTAGACTTCTTCTCTTTCTCCTATTTATTTTTATTCGATAATTATGGGGAGTTTTGGGCAACAAACTTGATGGGATCAGGTGTGCTTCAACATGGGACATCAAGTTTAAAGCCTGATTAATCAAGCAATTAGATTGCTTGATCAATCAGGACTCTAGTTTGGCACAGGCTCTATTTAAGAGACCCTATGCCCTAGGGTTTTATGGATTCCTTGCATCCCATGCCCACATGTTGCCATCCTCACCCCTCTCCATGCATCCCTTCCTCTGATCTGATCACTCTTCTCCATGCCAAGGGTTGGACACAAGTTGAGAAGGAAGATCAATCTTATTTGGTGCAAAGATTAGGAAAGAAGATAAACTATTCGTGAGATGAACGTGCATCCTTCAAAAATAGATTTGAAGAATCAACTAGAGGATTATTGATCTAATTTTTAGTGATCAGATCTAGAAGAAGATCGCATCTAGATCCTGCCCGAGTGGACCCTGGTAGAGGCCAGGCGATTGCATGGCTAGATCCAGAACCTCGGGCTTCAACAAATCATTAACAGGATAAAAGCATAATAATTATTTTTATTTTATTTTAATTTTTAATATCAAATTTTTTGGATCAGATCTGAGAACTTTCAGATATGATCAGATCAAGTTAGATTTTTTTGAAAAATCTGATTCAGATTTGATCGAATCTGAACGATCCTATAGTGGAAAATATCAATTTTTTTTTAATTTTTTTCTTATCTTCAGGCACCATCCGAATCTGATTATAGCTGGAGAAAGCATCCATGAAGCTAAGAAGCTCATGCCCTGAAGTCGCGTCTACTAATTGATCGATCCATAGTAGCGAGTAGCTATCCTTAGGGCAGGCTTTGTTCAGATCGGTGAAGTCGATACACATGCACCACTTTTCAGTTGCTTGCTTCACCAATACGACATTCATAAGCTAGTCTGGATATATCGCTTCTCTAATGAAGTTGACTTTAATTAACTTATTCAGCTCCTTAGCTATGGCTTTCTGATACTCTGGTGCGAAATTTGCTTCTTTTGCTTAATTAGACGACAAGTTGGATCCATCTTTAGGTAATGGGATATTACTTCTAGGTCTATCCCGGGCATATCCGCAACTGACCAGGTGAAAAGATCCATATTTTCCTACAAAAGAGTGATTAGCTGATCTTTTATTACCTATCTAGACATGAGCCGATCTTTATAGTTTGATGAGGATTCTCCTTCCTCAATGGAATCTCCAAGAAGTCCTAAGATGGCTGGGGATGCTCCTCGGCCAAGTCATCCTGGGTATCTAGCCCTATAGGAAGCTTAGATTAGGCTTCTGCTCGAGTTTCTACTCGAAGTATGGCAGCAAAGCACTATCTAGCTACAGTCTAATTGCCTTGGATCCATCCCACTCTATTTGCTATTGGAAATTTTGCCAATAGGTGATAGCTAGATACTAGGGATTTTAATGTCCACAGGCTCAGTCATTCGAGAATTGCATTGTAAGCCGAGGCTTGATAACCAAAAAATCTACTATTGACCCCATGATTGATTTTGATGATCGTCAAACTTTGAGTATTTAAGTATTTAATTGTGTTTCAAGAATGGATGTAGGTCTTTCCAGGTGTTCAAGTTAAAATTATAATTTTATTAAGTTGGAGATCAAGAAAAGTGATAAGAGGCAAAATTATAATTTTATAAAGTTAGAGAAAATCTATTTCGGAAGCCTCAGGAATAAGCTTAGAAGATTTTTGATCTTTTGGAAGCAATCCCATAATTTTTGGATACATAAACTAAAAAAAATCAAGTTTTAGCAAAAGAATCAACCCAAGGGACGACCCCCAAGTCATTTTCTTTCGAAATGGGCTGTTCGACACGTATGGCATGCAAACTGGGCCGATCCAGTCTAAGATTAAGCCAATCTAGTCTTGGTAGAAGCAAAGATAAAAAGTGCAAAAAGTTAGTTTTTCAAGACCTAGGGTGTTGGGAATATGCGCTCTTTTCGCACAGATTGGCGTGGCCGCTGGTGATTAATCAAGCAACAAGGAAGTACTTCTCAGAGATTTATGTGGAAGCATGGTCAAACAAATCAAGAAATAGAGAAGAAGAGAAGAAGAGATTTCTGAAAGAAAAGAGCTTTTTTTTTCAGTATTTTTTAGCACTTTTACAACCTTGACCTATTTCCACAATATATACTTTACAAAGGGTCAAGTCCAAGCTCATAGAAAAACTCCCCAAACCCAAACAACCCACGTACATAAAATAATAATCCACGAAAATTGAGTCAACCCAATTTTAGACTGAGCCGACTAACCTGCGACTGGGTCGGCTCAGTCCCAGACTGAGCCAGCCCAGTTGTGTACCATGCCAACAGTCTAAAAATACTACTTTCTATCTGAATTTTTCTCTGAGACTTAGCCGACCCAGTCCTGGACTGAGCCGACCTAGTTCCTAATTGAGCCAGCTCAGTCTCAGTGTGAACCAGCCTAGTTTCTGAACTTTGTTATTGAGACTGATTCTTCTTCTGACTCGGTCTTGTCTTCCCATGACCTATCTTCTCATATTTTCAAGACTTGGGAGTGCTACTTTTGAGCTCACATTCTCCACCTTGATGCTTTCAAGTCCTTGTGAACTCATTTCTTCTCAACAAACCCATCTGTGCCACACATTTCTGAAAGCTATCTCTGGGGAGTACCTTTATAAGTGCATCAGGTTGATTCTCCTTGGTATGGACCTTCATCAGTTCTACTTCACCTTTCTCTACCAACTCTCTAATCCTGTGGTACCTCACGTCTATATGCTTTGTACGCACATGATAGACTGGGTTCTGTGCCAACAATAGAGCACTCTGACTATCACTGAATAGTGTAATCTTGCTCTGCTCCACCCCCAACTCATCAATCAGCCTCCTAAGCCAAAGGGCTTCCTTTACAGCCTCTGTTATCCCAATGTACTCGACCTCTGTGGTAGACAAGACCGTGATTGGTTGAAGGGTTGATCTCCAAGACATCGATCCACCATATACACAGAAGAGGTATCCAATAGTAGACCTCCTTGTATCAAGATCACTAGCATAATTTGCATCAACAAATCCTTCTAGAGGACCTAAACCTTCACGCATCTTCACAGATTATTCTCCAAATCCTTCCGATTGCCCACCAAACACCAAACCATAATCCCTTGTTCCATGCAGATATCTTAATATCTATTTCAATGCTTTCCAGAGTTCCTTCCCAAGGTTAGCCATGTATCTACTAACCGTACTCATTGCATGTGCTATATCTGATCTATAATACACCATAGTGTACATCACACTCCCTACAGCATTTGCATAAGGGACTCATTCCATGTACTCTCTCTCCTCTTCTGATTGGGGGCACTGTAACTTAGAGAGAGATATATGGCTCGGTAATGACACTCTGTAGGTTTAGCCTTCTCCATCCCAAACCTCTCCAGAACCTTCTGGACATACTTTCCTTCTGACAAATGGAGCACTCCTTTGCACCTATCTCTGCAAATCTTCATTCCAAGGATTTTCTCAGCTGGACCCAAATCTTTCATCTCAAATTCAGATGATAATGCTTTTTTCAACCTTTTCACAGCATCCATGCTTCTACTGGCTATGAGCATATCATCTACATACAATAATAGGTATAGGGCATCCTCCTCATCTATATTCTTGACATAGACACAACAATCATGTTTACATCTGCTAAAACCTAGGCTCAAAATAAAGCTATCAAACCTTCGATACCATCGATGAGGGGATTGTTTTAGGCCATATAAAGACTTTCTTAGTAAACAAACCTTTTCTTCCTGTCCCATCTCCATGAAACCATCTAGCTGCTTCATGTAGATTCTTTCCTCTAAAGTCCCATGAAGGAAGGTCGTCTTCACGTCCATCTGTTCCAATTTTATATTATGCTGTGCCACCAGTGACAGCAAAACTCGAATAGATGTATGACGCACCACAAAAGAGAAAATTTCTGTATAGTCAATCCCTTCCCTTTGTGAGTATCCCTTTGCTACCAGCCTTGCTTTGAATCTGACTCCACCTTATTCTGAAGATGCTTCTTTCTTTATGAACACCCACTTTGAGCCAATATGTCGAGCACCCTCTAGAAGATCCACCAGCTGCCATGTCTGATTCTTCTCAAGTGATTTCATCTCCTCTATCATGGCCTACATCCATGAATCATGATCCTCACTCTCCATGGCCTCTGCATAACTCTCTAGATCTCCATTAGCAGTAATGAGTGCATAGAAGATAACCTCATCAATGCCATATCTGACCGATCTTCTAATAGTACGTTGGGGCTTGTGCAAAGCTACTTCCACTGGCACATCTCTATCTGATGTCTATGGCTGCTCCTGTACATTTGTCTGAACTATCGGCCCTTCATGCTGATTTTCAATCTGAGACAATACTTTTTTGCCCAGCTCCACTTCAACAAGAACACTCCTGTAAGTGGATGTAACCTGCATGCCATCATTTTCTGACTGGCTACCACTGTTCACCTCTATTTTTCCAGTTCCATCTATCCCAGACCTCCTCAAGATGCTCTTCTCATCAAAGATAACGTCCCTACTGATCACTAACTTCTATGCCTGAGAGTTTCATAGTAGGTACCCGTTGACTCCTTGTGGATATCCTATGAATGTCATCTTTTGAGATTTTGGATCCAATTTGCTCCTCTCGGTTGCCTCCACATGTGCATAGGTTGTGCAACCAAAGACTTTTAGGTGGCCAAGCTCCACCTTCTTCCCACTCCAGACCTCCTCTGGAATGCCTCCATTCAACTTATAATGAGGGGACCTGTTCACAAAAAAATAAGAAAAAGTTAGAGCATCATCCCAAAAGGACTTTGGGAGTGATGTCTATAGCCTCAAACTCCATGCCTTCTCGGTCAGTATCCGGTTCATCCTCTCCATGACACTATTCTGCTGGGGAGTCATCCTCACAGTGTAATGGTGTTTGATGCCATTTTTCTCACAGTACCTCCTAAACTCCAGTCTAGTATACTCTCCTCCATTATCCAACCTCAGACACTTCACCTATCTTTCTGACTCCTTTACTTCAGTTCTCCAGGCTTTGAACTGGGCAAACACCTCTGATTTTTTTCTAATCAGATAAACCCACACCTTCCTTGAGAAATCATTAATGAAGGTGACAAAGTATTTTGCCCCATCTCTAGTTGATATAGGAGCTGGTCCCCACACATCCGAGTGCACTAAATCCAGCACTCCCTCATTGCGCTTGGTACTTCTGGCAAACTTCACCCTATGCTGTTTGCCAAAGATGCATGGCTCATAAAGATCTGTGCCCTCCTTCAAGGTTAGGATCATACCTCTTCTGCTTAGTTCAGTGAGCCCACGATCACTCATATGATCCATCCGATAGTGCCATAGCTGATATAAAATCTGCTCCTCCTGTGTCGCTGCTAGCACCTCTGCACTATCATTTACCACTAAGCCTTTCATTATATAAAGATTGTTGCTTAGTCTTCTACCTCTCATCACCACCAAAGCTCCCTTGAAAATTTTCAGACATCCACTCCTAGCCTGGCTACTAAAAGCATAACCCTGCTCCTCCAAGTAGCCTAAAGAAATTAAATTCTTTTTTAACTCTGGTACATAACTGACATTTGATAATGTATGAATGATCTCGTCGTACATCCTCACCCTGATAGAGCCAATTCTAGCTACTTTGCATGGGTGATCATCTTCAAGACTTACACTTCTACCATCGATCTTCTGGTAGGTAGCAAACCACTCCCAATGAGAAGTATAGTGGTGTGAGCATGCTGAATCTAATATCCACATAGTATCGCACTCTGTGGATCCATCTGATACAACTAGCAGGTCTCTCCACTACTCATAGAAGCTGTATCATCTTTCTTGCTGGCCTTCCCTTTTTCTGATCTCAAAAGGGGACAATCTCTCCTCAGGTGTCCAGGCTGATGACATTTATAACATTTCAATGTCATCTTCCTTTGATCACGAGACTTTGACCTACCCTTGGATTTCTCTCTTGTCTTCTTCTTTGATTTTTCCTATCTTTCATTCACAGCCAAGATCTTAAACTTAGGGTCTCCCTTGCAGATCTTCTCCTTTTGCTCATTTGATCTGAGCACACCAACAACCTCTTCATAGTTTAGGGTCTTCTTTTCATAAACTAAAATTGTTATGAGACCATCATACGAACCTGACAGAGAACATAATAGTAGCAATGCCCGATCCTCCTCGTCGATCATCACATCTAAACTTATCACCTCAGAACACACCTGATTGAACCTTTGCATATATGCAACAAGATCTCCGCCTTCGGGCATCCTCAGACTATACAGCTATTTCTTCAACCACAGCTTGTTCATCATATTCTTCTCCATGTATGTATTCTCTAGTCTCTCCCAGAGCCCCTTTGCCATAGTTTCTATGCAAACTTCGGGCAAAACCTGATCGACCAAGCACATCCGAATTGTGCTAAAAGCAATTTTCTCCGACTCTTCTCAATCCTCAGCACTAATCTTTTTTGGCCTTTCTTTTATCAAGACCTTGTAGATCCTCTGCTGAACTAACAAATCCTTTACTCTTTGTTGCCATAGAGTAAAGTTTCTCTTGCCATCGAACTTCTCAAAATCCACCTTGAATCCACTTGATTTCATAACTTCAGACAAGTCAAGAACAAATCCCTAACACCCTTCACAATCTCACACACCAGTAAAACTATCCTTCAAAGAAGATCTAACTAGGCCTAGATCCTCTTTCCAAACTTCTGTATCACCATTCCTCCATGTAAAATAATCTCCACCTCAATCTAGTGACAACCACGAAGCAAACTAGAAGTTTTAAGATAAAATCTGGTGCAATAGATCCTGGATGTAGTAAATCCTAGGTGTTTTTCTTCCTTCCATGCAACACCGCTCTGATACCAAATGTTGGGATTATGCACTCTTCCCACATGGATTGGCATGGCCACTGGTGATTAGCCAAGCAACAAGGAAGGACTTCTCAGAGATTTATATGGAAGCACGATCAAATAAATCAAGAAATAGAGAAGAAGAGAAGAAGAGATTTTTGGAAGAAAAGAGCTTTTCTTTTCAGTATATTTCAGCACTCTTACAACCTTGACTTATTTCCAGTATATATACTTTATAAAGGATCAAGTCCAAGCTCATAGAAAAACTTTCCAAATCCAAACAACCCATGTACACAAAATAGTGACCCACGAAAACTGAGCCGACCCAGTTTTAGACTGAGGCGGCTAACCTACGACTGGGTCGGCTCAGTCCAGTTGTGTACCATGCCAACCATCCAAAAATATTACTTTCTATCCGAATTTTTCTCTGAGACCTATTCGACCCAATCTTGGACTGAGCTGATCCAATTTCCAACTGAGTCGGCTCAGTCTCAGTGTGAGCCGACCTAGTTTCTGAACTTTGCTATTGAGACTGATTCTTCTTTTGACTCGCTCCTATCTTTCCATGACCTATCTTCTCATATTTTCAAGACTTGGGAGTGCCACTTCTAAGCTCACATAGGGTACTGAGCCGATCCAACTATAAACTGAGTCAATCCAATTAGGACTGAGCCGATCCAATCAAAAACTCAGTTGACCCAGTGATCGTAACGGCTAGTTTTCTGCAGCTTTTTTTAATGATCATTTCTCCACTCTAATGGCTATTTTAAGGCTTCCAATGGCTAGAACTGATCCTCCAGACATCACAAAGAGTATAAAAGATTAGAGAAATATTTGAAAAGTGAGATCAAGTGGATTGAAAGTAGAAATCATTAAAATAGTGAGATTCATTGAATATCTAAAGAAAAAAAGAGAAAAGAGAGGATCTTATGCATCAAATTTGGAGAGCTTCTAAATGTGATAATTCTCATTCATTTAAGCTTCCTCTCAGCCTTTAAAGAAGATAATACAAAGCTTCAAAAGCCATCTTTTAGCCTCTCCATCAAACTTCAAAAAGACTTTTTTTTTCTTTATTTTTATGCTGAATTTTATACTTGTATTTTTGTTTCTTTACAAGTTTTTTTTGGAGAAAAGAAACTTAGAGATTAGGCCCGTCCAAGCCCAAAATTGAATTTTATTAGTTTTGGTTGGTGAGCCCATAAAACCAACTAAATTGATAGTCAATCCAAAAATACTATTAATGTAGGATTATGGTTGGTGAGCCCGACAAAATCAACTAGATTTATTTATGATCCCAGTCAAAATAAATGCACTATAATCTAGGATTATAGTGGAATTCTCAAGAAGATAGCTTGAGAAGTGGACGTAGGTACGGGGTTCCACCAAATTACTATAAAATTTTTGTATGTTTGTTTTATGATTTTGCTTTTCTTGCTTTCTTTATTTGCTTTACATATTTGTATTATTTAGTTGCTTTTAATTCTACTGCTACACATTGCTCATTCACTATAAGCATTCAAGTTTCTCTTAATTAGAAGCACATATTTATTTTAGAGTATAATTTAGCCAAAAATTTTATAAACTCAATTTATCCCTCCTCTTGGGTTGCCACCTCTGGGCAATAAGTAGTATCAGAGTAGGTGCTCTATTATTAGTTGTTGACCTAACGGTCAAAAGCTAAAGATCTTATGGCAATTCCAAGTGGTATCTCTTTTGTTGAAGGCCAATTCACTTCTAGACCACCTTTATTTGATGGCACCAACTACATCTTTTGAAAGATTAAAATGAAAATTTTAATAGAAGTTCTAGATTATGATTTATGGAAAATCATAACTAGAGGACCACACACATCCATAAAAATTATAAATGATATGACTCTTTCCAAATCAGAAAAGGAATGGGATCAATTTGACAAAAAGATGGCTCAATTAAATGCAAAAGCCATCAATGTACTTTACTATTCCTTAGATGTGCATGAGTTCAATAAAATATCATCTTGCACATCGGCTAAAAAAATTTAGAACATGCTAGAAATAACTTATAAAGGAACAAGTCAAGTCAAAGAATCAAAAATTAACTTACTTGTTCATAAATATGAAATGTTCAAAATGAAAAAATATGAGTCTATTTTTGATATGTTCACTAGATTTACTAAAATTATAAATGCTTTAAATGGCCTGGGCAAAACTTATTCTAATCATGATCTTATTTGTAGGTGCTTAGGTCTTTGCCTAAAGAATGGAAAGCTAAGGTAACGACAATACAAAAAGCAAAAGATCTCACTAAGCTATCCTTAGAAGAGCTCATGAATTCTCTTATGACCCATGAGATGCATATGGCTCAAAAGGAGGAAGAAGAGGAGCCTAAAATGAAGACCATTGCTTTCAAGTCCATGGTCAAATTTAAATAAAGTGATGAGTCGGAAGAAGAAGAAGATGAAAAAGAAAGTAAAGATGATGATAAGGATATGGGGCTACTTGCAAGCAAGTTCAAGAAGTTCCTCAAAAAGAAAAGCTTGAAGAAGAAAGATAATGAAGAAAGAAAAGAAAGGATAAATGGCACTTGTTACCATTGCAACAAAAGGAGTCACTGCAAGATAGACTGTCCTTTACTTAAAAAGCACCCCAAAAGGACTAAGAAAAGAGCTATGCTTGGAATTTGAGGAGATAGTGACACTTTAAGCTCGGTTGAGGAAGAGAAAGCGATAAATCTTTGCCTCATTGCCTTTAAGAATGAGGTAAATTCTGAAAACTTCTTCGAGTTTATATTTGATAAATTATTTCAAGCCTTCAATGATTTAATGGATGAATTCAAAAAATTAAGACTAAAAAATAAAAAAATCAAAAAGTCTAATCTTCTTTTAGCTAATGAAAAGAATAAATTATTAAATAAAAAAGAAGATATCTTGAAAGAAAGGAATATATTGGCTAAAGAAAAAGAAGAATGGATTAAATCTAAAAATTTTTTAGTTAATAAAAATATTGAGCTAAAAAAAAATATAAAAATTTGAAATTCTTTTTAGAAGAAAATGATAATCTTCTAAAAGAAAAGAAAGAATTTTTGAAAGAAAATAAGAAATTAAGAAGAGAAGTTGAGGTTTTGAAATTCATAGCTGAAAAGTTTATAATTAGGTTTCAAAATTTTCAATCTATGGTAAAAACTAATGGGACTATTTTCAATAAAGTAGAAATTGATTTTAATACTTCAAGAAAATAGCAAAATACTAAAAATATTTTCACAAGATCTCTAATTAAAGATCATACTATTAAATGTTTTAAGTATAATCAAATTGGCCACAAAATTTTGGAGTGTAATTTTAAAAGAATTGGCCAAATCTTGATAAAATAAATTTGAATTTCAAAAAGAACCTTGAATACTAAATCCTATGGACCTAAGATGGCTTGGGTACCAAAAGTTATGAAGTGATTTTGCAGGTGCACCAAGGATTCAAATAAAATGAAAGAAACAAAATTTTTTATGGATGCCTTGAAAATGAAAAGAGATGAGTATTAACGCATGGTATAATCTAAACTTTTTTCATATCATACCATCAATGATTGTTAAAGTTATTTTGATTAAATCTATTGACTTTAATATGATTTCATATTATGTTTACTTATCTGAAATCCTTTTCATCAATAAGATTAGTATGATTGATTGATTTTAATGATTCAAATATTTTAATTTTAAAGATAAATATGCTCTCATCTATATCATGCTATGAACTGAAATTATCTTAAAAATTAGCATGATTTAATTAAGCATGATTTAATAGCTTCTCCTTATCAATTATTCATTTGAGAAACTTAAATCAACATAAGTTTAACTATGAATGTCCTTGATTGCAAAAAAAATAAATTTAGACATTCTCCTCATAAATTGCTAAATTATCAAAATTCTAATAAAAATAGTATAAAATAAATACTTAATGACATGACATCAATTATAAAATTTAAAATGCTTGATGTATTAAGTTTCATTATGTTTTAAGTTTATCCTTAAGGATTTGAAATCCTATAGTTAGATCAAAACATAGAGCCAATATCTCGATCCCTCTTATTTTAACCTCAATTGATTTTATCCCCTAACTTGAAGAATGCCTTTCATATTAGTATCAAATTAAATTTTAAATATGCTTTCATATTTTATTCATATTATTTTCAAGTAATGAATTTAAAAATTAGTTTTTGTTCAATCTTTAAGTGGTATCAAACTTTTAAAAAAAAAATTACTAATTGATCTAAATTTTAGTTTTATTGATATCATACAATCTTCTGAGCAAATTATTCAATTTGATTTTCAAAAAAAAAAAGTTTCTACATGAGTGAATGCTATATTTATTTAAATTGAATGCATAATTTAATATTTAATTCACTCAATTGATGCTTGTTCTCTTAAAATTTATTTAATTTTAAAATAGCTTTATTTTCACAAGTAAGGAAGAAAAAATACCAAAGATAAAATAATTACTAAATTGATATCAATCAAATTTAAAAATCTAAGCTTAAAAGATAAATTTATATTAATTAAAGGTTAATGTGGTATCAATTAAATATGCTTAACTTGAAAGAAAAAGGAGTAATAAAAATTATAAAGCTTAAGCCTACAATTTTTTTTTTAAAAATGAGAGATAATGCTAAAGAATGAATATATAAATACACACATATAGATATCATTTTGATAATCTAAACTTAAAATATACTTATTTTGAAATATATAGAGAGAGAAAGTTGAAAAGTAAATTAATCTAGCTATTAGTATGAAAAATAAGAGGAGAAATATTTTTTGATTTGATTTGATTGAAAATGTTAATGAACTTTTGATATAAAATTCTTAATCAATTACCTTATTTTGAGTCTTATTGATTTTAAACTTTCCATCAAATATTTTATAATCTTTTTAATTTATGATTTCATATGTTTATTCAACTTGATTTAAAATGCTATCCGATAAACAAATTATTCTTTAATATTAAAAATTATTTAAAGTGATATCATTAATATGCTTGTTTAATATTTTGATTTGCATGATTATTTTTGATAATTGATTAGAGTTAAAATTAAATTAAAAAATATTCTTATTCTAAGAAATAAATTTTTAAGCTTAATTTTGGAATTTATTTAAAAACTTGAATTTGATAATAAATTTCTAACGTGCATTGCAAAATTCTTATGAATTATTTGTAATGAAGTAATTTTTTCTTAAAGCAATAAATTTAAAAATATGACTATCATTTACTTTGATACTTTTAATTTTACTTTTCTTGATATATTTCTAATAAATATCTTTTCCAAACTTAATTAACTAAAATTTTTTAAGAAAAAAAGATTAAATATTAAAGTGCATATTATACTTTATTTCATGGTTAAATCTTTTAAAAAACTCTGTTCCTTTTAAAGCTTAAAAGTATATATTTAAAATTTGATTAAAAAATTATATTTATTCAAAAAGAAAAAAGTCTTTAATATTTGAATTCAAGCTAATCTTTGAAAAGAAGAAAATATTCATTCAAAAGGAGAGATGATTTCTTTGATTTGACTTTATGAATTTGATACATCTCTTAATTTAATTTCTTGATGTTGATTTTGATGATTTTTCTTGTTCTTTTTCATGAGCTTTTTGATGTTGTCAAAAAGGAAGAGAGGTATATTGAATATATGCTTAAAAAATTAATATTTAAGAAACTCAATGAATTTCATACTTGAAATCTTAATACTCATTATTTTGAATTGAAATATTATTTTGATATGAGTATATAAATTATGTGATATATTAATTAGAGCTTTCATGAAGTGTGCATTTATGTTTATGTATATTATCACTTCATGACTTATACTAGCCAATTTATTAAAATATATTAAATTATATTTTTATGCATATACTCAAAGTTTTGCCATCATCAAAAAGAAAAAGATTGTTGATCCCATTATTGATTTTGATGATCGTCAAACTTTGAGTGTTTAAGTATTTAACCATATATTTCAAGAATGGATGTAGGTCTTTCTAGGTGTTCAAGTTAAAATTATAATTTTATCAAGTTGGAGATCAAGAAAAAATGACAAGAGGCAAAATTATAATTTTATAAAGTTAGAAAAAATCTATTTTGAAAGCCTTAGGAATAAGCTTAGAAGATTTCTGATCTTTTGGAGGCAGTCCCATAATTTTTGAATGCATAAACTGGAAGAAAATTAAGTTCTAGCAAAATGATGAACACAAGGGATGATCCCTAAGTCATTTTCTTTCAAAATGAGCTATTCGATATGCATGGCACGCAAACTGGGCTGACCCAGTCTGAGACTGAGTCGACCTAGTCTCAGTAGAAGCAAAAGATAGAAAGTACAAAAAATCAGATTTTCAAGACTCAAGAGACTAAGCTGATCCAGTTATAAACTGAGCTGATACAGTTAGGACTGAGTTGACCCAGTCAAAAACTGAGCCGATCCAGTGATCATAACGACTAGTTTTCTGCAGCTTTTTTTAACGATCATTTCTCCACTCCAACGGCTATTTCAAGGCTTCCAACGGCTAGAACTGATCCTCCAGCCATCACAAAGAGCATAAAAGGCTAGAGAAATATTTGAAAAGTAAGATCAACTAGATTGAAAGTAGAAATCATTGAAATAATGAGGTTCATTGAATATCTAAAGAAAAAGAGAGAAAAGAAAAGATCTTGTGTATCAAATTTAGAGAACTTCCAAGTGTGATCATCCTCATTCATTCAAGCTTCTTCTCAGCCTTCAAAGAAGAGAATAGAAAGCTTCAAGAGGCATCTTTCAGCCTCTCCATCAAACTTCAAAAAGAGTTCTTTTTCTCTTCATTTTTGTGCTAAATTTTATACTTGTATTTTTGTTTCTTTACAAGTTTCTTTGGAGAAAAAAAACTTAGAAATTAGGCCCATCCAAGTCTGAAATTAGATTGTATTGGTTTTGATTGGTGAATCTACAAAATCAACTAGATTGATAGTGGACTCGAAAAAACTATCGGTATAGGATTGTGGTTGGTGAGCCCGGCAAAATCAACTGAATTTATTTATGATCCTGGGTCAAAACAAATGCACTATAATTTAGGATTATAGTGAAATTTTCAAGAGGATAGCTTGGAGAGTGGATGTAGGTGCGGGATTACACCGAACTACTATAAAATCTTTGTATGTTTGTTTTGTGGTTTTGTTTTCCTTGCTTTCTTTATTTGCATTACATATTTGCATTATTTAGTTGCTTTTAATTTTGCAGCTACTCATTGCTCATTTACCATAAGCATTCAAGTTTCTCTTAATTAGAAGCATATATTTATTTTAGAGTATAATTTGGTCAAAAATTTTATTAACCCAATTTACCCCCCCTCCCTCTTGGATTGCCACCTCTGAGGAACATCTACTTGGATCGTTACTTATTGGGACAGGGTGCCTACTATGACAGGTAGCTTATGAAGAAAAAATCTAGTTTTTCCACCATATGATCGATCTGATCTAATTAGATCTATAAGAAAATTTTAAAATTTTTTAAAAAAACTTTGATTAGATCTGAGAGTTCTTAAATTTGATTCTAATGATCTGATATTAAATCTAAAATTAAAATTAAATCAAATATAAATTTTGTACCTGATTAGATAATCTAATTATCCTATCAATGATCTGCTACACTCGAAGTTCTGGATCAAGCCATGCCCGCACCTGGCCTCTAGCGATATCCACTTGTATGGGTTCTAGAGATCTTCTCCTTCTAAATCAGATCTCCAAAGATTAGATCTAGATATGATCTATAGGGCCTTGAAAATGACTGTTGAAGGCAGCACGTTCGTCTCCTGAACACCATCGCGTTCAGCCTGATCTTCATGCCAATATTCTTGGATTTTTCTCGCTATTTATGCCCAACTGTTGGGTATGGAGAAGAGGGAGAGGAGGATGAGAGGGTGATGCTTGTCGTTTAGAGCAACAAATAAAAATTAAACCTAACTAATTATGGATTAGAATAGTAGTGAGTTGGATGTCGGTTTCCTCAAGGATCGAGGGCAGTTAATTAAAAAAAATATAAAGAAGATTGTTTGATTGGTTTTGAAATTCTTAAAATAGTAGAAAATTAAAAGGCAGTAGAAAAGTAGTTTTTAATCAATTAGTCAGGAAGAAAAAATTATCTCAGATTTTAATTCCATCTTCAGTATTCAAGTTTATAATTGATCATGCAATCTTTTTATTATCGACATGCAATCTTATATTTATTTCTTTGATCTAGTTCCAACATAACCTATTCTACTAAGCATGGATCATATTGATAAGTATCATAAATTCATCAATAAAATATTAATTTATTAATTAATTTATGTTTATTTTTAAAAATTAATAATTAATTTATATAAATTAATATTTTTATTAATTAAAAAATTAATTTAAAAATAATAAAAATTAAAAAATAAAATATTATTATCAGTAAAAGAGCTTGATTTTTTTGTCATAACAAAATAAGTTTGAAATAAATTAGAGCTAAAATATATTAGATATGAATTTTTAAAGAAAAAAATTAAAATAAAAGAAGAAATTGGCTCAGTTGGCTCACTCAGCCAAGTCGGCACACCAAGCCAAGCCACTGAAGTCGACCAAACTGCTGAAGCTGACTAAGCCATAGAAGCCGCCTGTCGGTCCATGAAACCAAGCATGGACCGCCAGCTCAGCAACCTTCGGCCAATCACAGCATGCCACGTGGTGGACCTAGACCGCTAAAGGGTTTACAGAAAATTCATCACGGCATATAAGGGCAAAATGATGATTTCACATAGCAAAGCATGCACTGATTGGTTGCGGTCTGCAGTATGATCAATTTACACGATCCACATGAATAGTAATTATACCATCGAACGGCTATGATGGTTTACGGTCCAGATTTGATGGTTGATGGTTTTTCCTTCTTTGATTCAAATTTAATTAGCTTGCAGACTTCAATCGGACGGTCGCGCACGATCCAGGTGACGATCGAATGGTCAACGAAGCTCCCAGTAGTGATTAAGCTCCTTACACACGATCCAATGATCGAAACTCCATCATCAGGCATAATCCAATGGCCTATGTTTAATCTGACTGGGAAAAGGATTTATGAATGGTTTTTGATGTGATCTGATGGCCAAAAATTATCCATCAAGCTCCATCTAATGGCCAGAACTTAATTTGACCTGATTTGGACTATTACACATCCATTTTTGATATTTTTCGATCATTTGATCTCATCTGATGGCCAGATTTCATCTAGAGCAGCAAAATTCATTCATGACTCTTTTTAATCCAAATTTCACTTGGATTTCTTTATATTTTGATGATTAAAATAGCCCTTAGTACCACATTGCCTGTAGAAAAATCCTCCAGCCCTCTAACACCTATAAATAAGACTCCAAGCCTCCAAATCAAATTATCTTCAATCATGAAAAGAAGTTTGGTAAAGATTAGAGCCATGCTTGGGTTAGAAGCTGCTTCAAGGCAATGGATGCTGTGAAGAAGAGCTAGCTTCTATATCATCTCAATGCTGACGCCAATCCAAGACCGAGATTAACTTTTAATTTTTATTTTTTTATTTCTTTTTTAATTTTATATATTTAAATTCTAAAATTTTAATTAATATAAATTTTATTTTTTACACTTTAATATCAGCTTTTAAAATTATAATTTAATTTCTACATTTTAATTTCTACTTTTTAATTTAATTGCAAATAGATGCTAAGATCTAACTAGTAGATCTTAGTATCAAGTTTAATTTTCTATACTTTTTAATTTTTAAATTTTATTTTCCAACTTTAATTTTATTTTTAGAACTCTTTTCTTTTTCTTTTTTTTACAAAAATCAAAGAATTCAAAATAAAAACACTGCTTTCTCTTTGGATTTAATCCAACTCACTATTTTCTATCTATTTTTAATTATTTAAAAAATTAGATTAAATGGATAAATATGGTGTCTTAACGACAACATCGTTCTCTTATCAAATTTTTGTTGCCATTGTCAGCGATTATTTTTAATTTTTGATTTTAATTTATTTAATTTATTTTAAATAAATTAAAAATAATTTTGATAAATGGACCAAGTTTTTGGTGTCATTATCAGAGAAGGCATGAAAATTAAATTTTTTATTTTTTTATAAATAAATTATAAATAATTTTTGATTTTTTTTTATTTTTTTATAAATATTGCTTACTAACTTTTATTTATTTATTTATTTTATAAAAAAAAGATAAAAGAAGAAAAATTAAGGAAAGTAAATCATCTAATCTTATTTGATGAGATCAATCCTAACCTTAGTCTTTTTTTATTTATATTATTTATTTTATTTTTAAATTAATTTAAAAAATATCTACTTAAATCTAATTAAAAGCTTCATGATAAGAGTAAAAATTCTAACTACTTGGAGCATCCATCATATTAGTTTTAATTTTAATTTTTATTTTTTATGTGATCGTTGGAGACAAGGTAAGCCTTTCAAAGTCTAATCAGTTGCATGCATCCAATTTGGTTGCATAGAATCCTTATCTGAAAGTGATTATGCATATTCATCTTTAAATCAAATTAAGGGCACAACCCAATTAAACAACATAAGATGGATATTTGATCATCCTTTCTTAGTCCATAAATAAATCAAACCAACATCCTGCATTAACCTAAGTCTTTAATTTTAAAATCTTAAGCCTTTAATTTTAAAATCAATTAGATATCGATCCTAGGAACTCAAGCTTAATAGGATAAGAAATCCTAAAAGTTAGACCAAGTTAAGGTTAGTCAATTTAACTGGTGTCTAAGAAAAGTGGCTCAGAAATGATTGGGCTCGAAGGAAGATGGTTACTTAATTGATTCCATTAGCTTATCTGGCCAAGCATAATTGGTATCTAAGCCAAGCAACAGAGGGACTTCCACCGATCTTACGCTTACCTGGCTAGTTGATTGGCTGATCTTATACTTGGAGGACTTGAAGATGACCTTGGTAGTTAGGAGCTGTCTAGATCTAGGACAATCTTTAGTTAGGATTGTTTGTCTAACTTGATTGCTAACTAATATTAAATCTAATTAAAACTAATCTTCTCTCTCTTCTTAGCTCTAAAACTTTTTAGGACCTCTTCTTTAGAACCCTTCTTTCTTTCTTCTTCTTTTCTCCTCTTCTCTTTCAAAAAAATAAAATAAAATAAAATAAAATAAAAATAATTAATAATTAAATAATAAAAATAATTAAAAATAGTAAAAAATTAAAATAAATAAAAATTATAATAAATAAATAAAATTGTAATAAACTAATAAAATCATTAAAAAATTATTAATTTTTTAAATAAAATAATAATAAATAATAAATAATAAATAATTTTAAAAAAAATCTAAAAATTAAAATAAAAATATAAAAATTAAAATAAAATAAAAAATATAAAAAATATAAAAATAATAAAATTTAAAAATAAAAATTTAAAAAAAATTTAAAAAATTTTGAATCATACGTTAGGATTTCACTAATACATACACAATAGAAAATCCCTTTACCTGACCTAGTTGAACCCAATCATGAAATTAAACGGTTGAACCGTATTGAACCAAAATAGTTAAATGGCTGAAAATTTTAGAAAATCATCTAAGCAGATGAAGAAATATTTTATTTTTTTCATCTATAATCCATCAACTTATATCCAAATACCTGATATCCATGCTATCCACTATGAAGCCAACCACAATCCAAATGCTTCCATCTTTTTATGAGAACACCAATGAAGATTCTTATAAGCATCTAGATGAATTCTTAGAAATCTATTCTACGGTGAGGATTTAGAATCTTACTGATCATGCCCTTAGATTAATCTTCTTTCTTTTTTCTTTAAAAGATAAAGCCAAATACTGGCTTGGTATAATAAAAAGATCAATCAAAACTTGAGCTAAATTATAAATTAAATTTTTTAAGAAATTTTATCTCATAGGCCGAACCAACACCATGAGGCGAGCTATCATTGGATTTGCTTAGCTTCTAGGAGAATAAATTCACGAGTCATGAGAGAGACTTAAGAAACTTATTAGAAAATGCCCACATCATGGTCTGTCTAAGTAGCAAATAGTTCAAGCTTTTTATGGGGGTTTAGAAGATCATTATAGATAAATGGTAGATGTATCTTGTAGAGATGCATTTATGAATAAAAGTGAGGATGAAGCCTATGCCTTATTTGAAATCCTGAGTAAAAATTCAATCAACCATGCTTCATTATCTTTCTACCAAATCTGAACAGGGATCCATGAATTTAAACATCTAAAATTTAGTTCTAAGGCTGACTTAAATCTGATAAATAAAGTAAATTTTTCTATCCAGAAATTAGATCAACTCTTAATCCTAGATCAACAATCTCCTACGTAATACACATCATCCTCTAATTATCAAGAGATTTATTCTATTTATGCCAGCCCAACCCATTATGTGAGTGAATATCCTATGACTGCATAATTTTTATTTTTTTATCTAAGAACAAGTTCAAGTTGCTCAAGGCTACTCCAAGCCGGTTAGTGATCCTTTTTCAAATTCATATAATCTAGATTGGAGAAATCATTCTAATTTTTCTTGGATATCCTAACAGACTCAAACTCAAACCCAATATCAAAACTATGCCTACAATAGGGGTCAGCCTAGTCAGTTTATCCAACCATTATATTATAATCAGCCATCATACCCACCTCTTCAATAAACCAATCTAGCTAACGATAGATTTGACCAACTTAAATAATTAATTTTGAATCAACAACAATCAATTTTGACTCAACAAGAATCTATCGCCAAGCTAGAAGCTTAAATAGGATAATTAGTTAAGTCTAACACGAGGAGAGAACTAGGTCAACTATCAATCCTACCAATTTCGAATCTTATAAACAATCCATCTAATGTCCACCAACCATCTGAATCTAATTATCAATCTAATGTCCCACTTAGGAATCTTCAATTAGAAAATGCCAAAAAAAAATTTGAACTTAAAAGTTATAGAATTCTTATCGATCCATACCAAGATCAAGTGAAGAGGCTAGTACTGATGTAAGCTAGAATAAAAATTTAGAATAGGTTAGTACTGAAGCTAACTACATAGAAGAACCTGAGCTTGAAACTAGTACTGATGCTGGTTCCGATTCAAATGAGATTGACATAGGAAAGAAGAGAGCATATGATTTACCTAAGATCTATAAATCTAAAGTCCTATCCTTTTTAACCCTAGAAGCCGGTTCTTCTTACAAAAATCAAGGGGCATGCAATGAAGAGATAATGAAGTTATTTAAATAAGATTATATTAATTTACCTTCAAAATTAAATCCATCTTTAGTCACCTTTCTAGTATCCATTGCATCAAACTTAACTTCTAACCCAAAAACTCAATTCTTGAGTATTTTAGATGAACAAATAGAAGTAATTCTTAATAAACAATGGTCTAAGAATGGGATTATAAATTATATTTTTATAATTTAAAATAAATATATCAATAAAGAATAATAAATATCTTCCTGAGATTGATAATCCAAAATTATTGAAATTTATCAATCTAGTATTTGACACAAGATAGTAAGCTACATTCTATCTAGTTGAAGATGGTAAACTTAGCACTTATTAGGAGACAACCCAATATTTAGTTCTTTCATCTAATTTATCTTTTTAGTTTTTTTTAGGATATTTTGAATAAAGTTGGAGGGAGAGTTCAAATTTTCAAAGGCACATGTTGGACCATAAGAACATATATATTGAGTTAAGTGTATTCTTTCCTATTCTTTATTACATTCCTTTATTTTTTTTCTTCTTCTTCATTGAGGACAATGTCAATTAAGTTGGAGAAAAGAATAATAAAAATTTTTAATTTTTTAAAGTTCTCAAAATAAGTTAGTATTTAGTATTTAGACGCTCGATTCTGCTTAAAAATTGAGTTGAACTAAGCATTTTTCAAAAAAAATTGATGCACGGATCAGAAAATTTGTGAGATATTGAGGGATTAAGTATAAAGAAAATCCAATAAAAAGTAAAGTCTAGAACATAAAAAAAAAAAATTTCTTTGAGCATTTTTAATTTTTTTTACTAGCATCAAAGAAAAATCTACTTTTTATGGACTTATATAGGATAACTATATTTTTTTTATTAAAAAAATAAAATTATTTTTAAAATAAAATAGTTTTTAAGTACTTTTCATTGAGTAATCGAGCCTCTTTGCCTAAGCAAGTATTGAGTTTCACATCAAAAGATAGAAAGGACGAGGAAGCTCATTGTAAAGCTAGTCTTAATTCATAGTCTGTTTGATTCAAGCTAGTAAGCCCGAGGGATATTTTATACCTAGTATTCTAAAGTTAATTGATTTGAAAGTCATTAGCCCAAGACTTGCTACATGGATCAAATAGAAAGCTTAAGAGATTAAGACACTCAATAGTGGTATAATGTTAAAAATAAAATAAAATAAAATATGTTAGCTTTTTATTGAGTAATTAGATTTCATTGCCTAAGTAAGCAATGATATTCACGTAAAAAAATAAATAATATAAAAAAAAATTAATAAATAAAGGATGGAAGTAATAATACACTTACTCATATGAAAGTCTAGATGATTCAGAGATAAAGATAGGGATAATTTAGAAAAAACTCAAAAGAATTTATATTGGTAAGTACTAATACCCCAATGATATACCTCATTTATACTCTACTGATATCAATGATAATTTAAATGCTTAGATAAATTTGAACCTCTAAAAAGTTAAAGATATCTAAATTATTCTTTTTTTTACTCAAGAATGAGCAAAATTTAAGTGAAGGATGTGAATGTATCATAATTTATCATAAAGTATATGAATTAATTAATTTATATTTTTTTAAAATTAATAATTAATTAAAATATAATTATATTTTTTAATAAAAAAATAAAATAAAATAAAATATATATATAAAATAAATAAATCAATAAAATAAGTTTAATAAAATAAGATTAAATAAATAAATATTTTTTTAAAAAAAATTAAAATAAAAAAAGAAATTAGCTCAGCCGGCTCATTCAGCAAAGCCGGCATGGCAAGCCAAGCCACTAAAGCCGACCAAGCCACTGAAGCCGACTAAAACATAGAAACCACTCATCGGTCCATGAAACTAGACGTGGACCGCCAGCTCAGCAACCTTCGGCCAATCATAGCATGCCACGTGGTGGACGTAGATCACTAAAGAGTTTATAGAAAATTCATCATGGCATATAAGGATAAAATGGTGATTTCACTAGCAAAGTGTGTGCTGATTGGTTGCAGTCTATGGTATGCTCGGTTTATGCTGTCCACATGAATAATAATTATGCCATCGGACGGCTATGGTGGTTTGTGGTCTAGATCTAACGGCTGATGGTTTTTTCTTCTTTGATTCAAATTTAATCAGCTTCCAGACTTCAATCGAATTATCGCACACAATTCAGGCAATGATCGAACGGTCAACGAAGCTCCCGATGGTGATTAAGCTCCTTACATGTGATCCAATGATCGAAACTCCATCATCAGGTGTGATCAAATGGCCCCTATTTAATTCGATTGGGAAAAAGATTTGAGAATGATTTTTGATGTGATCTGACGAACAAAAATCATCCATCAAGCTCCATCCAATGGCCAAAACTTAATCCAACCTGATCTGGGCTATTATGCATCCATTTTTGGTTTTTCTTGGACCTTTTGATCCCATCTAATGGCTAGATTTCATCCAAAGTAGGAGAATTCATCCAGAACTCTTTTTAATCCAAATTTTACTTGGATTTCTTTATATTTTGATGATTAAAATGGCCCTTACTCCCACATTGCCTGCAAAAAAATCCTTCAACCCTCCAACACCTATAAATAAGACCCCAGATCTCCAAATCAAATTATCTTCGATCATGAAAAGGAGTTTGATAAAGATTAGAGTCATTCTTGAGTTAGAGACTGCTTCAAGGTAATGGGTGCTGCAAAGAAGAGCTGGCTTCTACACCATCTCAATGCTGACGTCAATCCAAGATCAAGATCAGCTTTTAATTTTTATTTTTATTTTCTTTTCTTTTTGATTTTATGTATTTAAATTTTAAAATTTTAATTAATATAAATTTTATTTTTATGCACTTTAATTTCAACTTTTTTAATTATAATTTAATTTTTGTACTTTAATTTATACTCTTTAATTTAATTACAAGTAGATGCTAAGATCTAACTAGTAAATCTTAGTATCAAGTTTATTTTTTTATATTTTTAAATTTTTAAATTTTATTTTTTTGACTTCAATTTTATTTTTAAAACTCTTTTTTTATAAAATTAAAAAATTTAAAATCAAAACACTATCTTCTCTATGGATTCCATCTGACTCACTGCTTTCTATCTATTTTTAATTATTTAAGAAGTTGAATTAAATGGATAAATATGGTGTCTTAATGACAACATCGTGCTCTTATCATATATCTAACATGATCATGATCCATCTCATAGATATAGACTATTTAGATCATACAATCAAAGAATATAAAATATCAATTTAATAAATCTTATAGTTTGTTCTAACTTGAGCACAGACCATATCTTTTCATGGTCACGATTTATCTCTTTAGTTATAAATTGTAAGGAATTTAACATTAAAGCATAAACAAGATTGGTACGTGAAATATAGATAAAAAAAATTTTATTACTTAAATAAAAAAAAGATTTAATTATAAACTCTCATACTGAAGACTTTTCTTACTCTCCAGAGATACGAGATCCTTAGCCATGCATGGTTGAAAATTCCTCCATAATTGACATCTTCAAGCTCCTTGGATGGAAGAAAAATAAAAAATAAAAAAGAAGAAAAAATTGCTTGCTATTGCTCCTAGGACCTCCTCTGCTTCTGGCATGAGCATGGCTTAAATAAAGAAGAAAATCAAGAGTTCTATGATCTTTTCTGGAGTCCTATTCAAGTTTGGCTCAAATTATTTGAAGCTAATGAAATCCTGGCCGTTAGATGGCTTCTAGAGCTGGTTTTGGTCGTCGAATTGCTTCAAAAGGCCATTAGGATCCTTATCAAAATTGGAGCCACTCCTATCTGTTGGATCCAAATCGGGAGGGTTGAAGATCGTCCGATGGCATAATAGAAAAGGCTGAAGGAATTCTGGGAATGCTCTTGACCGTTGGATGTCGATCGGGATTGATGACATTCGTCAAATGGTGCACCATGCTTTTACCACTCTCGTAGACCACGTCAAGACCCGATCCATGCCACAGTAAAGGCGCTCCTATAAGCCACAACATTTCTGACGCTGGTCTTATTAGATCGGTGTGCCCTAGAAGCCAAATTAGCTGACACTTGTAATACATTTTTTGTTAGATATATGTGCCCTAGAAGCCAGAATTGGCTGACACTTGTAATACACTTCTAGGGGCAAAATTATAGTTTTGACTATTATCAATAAAATGAGTTATTTTCTATCACATATGTGTATTTAGTGTCTATGATACATCCTTTGAGTTAATGATAATGATAATTCATATTTTCAAGAGTTGAAAATTTAAGACATGAATAATCATTATTAACTCATAAAATGCTCCCAACCATAGGATCATCACGAGGATGGTGATTGATCCGGAAGATTGGTGTACAATCACTTCTCTTTAATAGATAAGTCTTGAGTCTATGGTGTGGAGACATCGAAGCGAGAGTATAGGTACTCGTTAGAGAACGAGAGCACCGAGCGTGACCACCTCGAGTAGTCATTAGGAAGTCTACCTTCTCGTCAATGACTGACTCGATGCTGCAGTGTGTGTTTGGTTTTTGACCTGAGATGCATCGAAGTTCACCTTGAGGTGTTTATATTTACTATACTATAACTTGGTCTCCTAGCCATACGGAACCTTGAGGTGTATGTTGGCTATAGCATGTTCATTGTAGGAACTGGATTGCATCAAGATGGAATCTATCTACCTCGGTGGTAGAGGAGCAGCCCTATGATGATCATGAGAATCAAGTCCAGAAGCCCATGGCCATGGTAGAGTGAAATAATAGAAAGAGTTTCTATTTAGATTTTCACATTCGGACTTCGAATCGAATGATTACATCATATGACAGAGACTAGGGTTTGACGAGTTCACCTTAACCCTAATCTGATCGGGGCTCAAGATAGAAGAACTTAATCACACAGGTAGCTGCACCAAGAGGTTCGCATTCAGCTCTGATGGGTTGCCACCATATACTGCTAGGTGTCACTGGTGGATTTTGGGAGCAATTAGAATGATTTAGATGATCGATCATTCTAGCTGTTCGAATCAGAAGAGTTCTGATCCATCGAAAGGAGTTTCGATGATGTCGATGATAGAGATCATGACATATCCCATTACCATACAGAACTGAACCTAACTGGGTCACACAAACAAGGGTTTGAATCTGGTGATCATCAATTGAACTGATCTAGTTCAATTGATCTGAATGAGATTCAATTAGGTTCAAGGAAAATCGTGCTAGCACTCGATTGAACCTAACGTTCTTCTTTTGCTATCATAAATAAGTTGTCCTGTCTGAGCCAAAGGAGTTTGTGCTCAATCAGAGGCCTTCATATGGTCTGACTGGAGGTTGTCCAAGTCAGAAAAGGTTGTCTTATTTTGTAAGACATTACCTGCCATTTTTGGTCACCTGCCATTTCTTGTTCTTTGACTTTGGTCAAAAGTCTACCTTTGACTGGTCAAATGTTGACCATTGACACTTTGACTTTTGACCACATGTCATGCACCTATTGGAGAGCTGGTGGGGGCCTGTCCCCCTGCCAGAACCTGGCAAGGAGAAGGGCGCAGAACCTGGCAAAGGAGGAGGGCCACCTTGGCGTGTGCCCAAGTTGGAGGCGCCTAGGAGTCCCTGTTGGACAAGGGACTCCATCTCCTTTTTGGATTCCAATTAGAGTTCTCCTAAGAACCAACTTTGACTGGTCTTAGGCACCCTCTAAGGAGGAATCCAGGGGACTCTATTCCCACCAATCAGATTTAGATCTGATTTCACAAAGGGTTGTGATTGGTTGGGAAGAAGAGGAGTTGGATCACAGCATAGTCTATAAATAAGACCCTGCGCCCAACTCAAAGAAAATTGAATCAAATTCCCATGCCCCAAGGCTGCCTCTCCCTCCTCCTCCATGCCAAACCATCTTCTCCCTCTCCTCTCCACGTCCCAAAAGGAGTTTTGGATCTTGGTTGGTGCGATCCAGATCAAGAGAAAGGCGATCAGAAAGCTAGAAGGCTGCGCTGCTGCAAAGGACGACTGCTGATCTTCAAAAGGAGTTTTGAAGATCCTCCAGATCAGATCCAGATCTAATTTTTGGAGATGTGATAGAGAAGAAGAGGATCTCCAGATCCAGCCCTGAGTGGATACCGGTAGAGGCCAGGCACTTGCGTGGCTAGATCCAGAACCTTCCGCTGCTTACAGGATCATCAAGGGATAATAGGATTACCCACATCAAGGTAAATTAAATTTGATTTAATTTATTTAATTTTTTTTTATTATTAAATAATGGATCTCCTCTTGATTCAGATCTCTTCAGGCAAAATTATAATTTTGACTAAAATCAATAAAATGGGTTATTTTCTATCACATATGTGTATTTAGTGTCTGTGATACATCCTTTGAGTTAATGGTAATGATAATTCATATTTTCAAGAGTTGAAAATTTAAGACATGAATAATCATTATTAACTCATAAAATGCTCCCGACCATAGGATCATCACGAGGATGGTGATTGATCCGGAAGGTTGGTGTACAATCGCTTCTCTTTAGTAGATGAGTCTTGAGTCTACGGTGTGGAGACACCGGAGCGAGAGTACAGGTACTCGTTAGAGAACGAGGGCACTGAGCGTGACCACCTCGAGTAGTCATTAGGGAGTCTACCTTCTCGTCAATGACTGACTCGATGCTGCAGTAGTGTGTCTGGTTCTTTGACCTGAGGTGCATCGGCAGTTCACCTTGAGGGTGTTATAGTTTGACTACACCATTACTCGATCGGTCTCCTAGCCATATGGAACCCTGAGGTGTATGTTGGCTATAGCATGTTCATTGTAGGAACTGGATTGCATCAAGATGGAATCTATCTACCTCGGTGGTAGAGGAGCAGCCCTATGATGATCATGAGAATCAAGTCCAGAAGCCCATGGCCATGGCAGAGTGAAATAATAGAAAGAGTTTCTATTTAGATTTTCACATTGGACTCGAATCGAATGATTACATCATATGACAGAGACTAGGGTTTGACGAGTTCACCTTAACCCTAATCTGATCGGGGCTCAAGATAGAAGAACTTAATCACACAGGTAGCTGCACCAAGAGGTTCGCATTCAGCTCTGATGGGTTGCCACCATATACTGCTAGGTGTCACTGGTGGATTTTGGGAGCAATTAGAATGATTTAGATGATCGATCATTCTAGCTGTTCGAATCAGAAGAGTTCTGATCCATCGAAAAGGAGTTTCGATGATGTCGATGATAGAGATCATGACATATCCCATTACCATACAGAACTGAACCTAACTGGGTCACACAAACAAGGGTTTGAATCTGGTGATCATCAATTGAACTGATCTAGTTCAATTGATCTGAATGAGATTCAATTAGGTTCAAGGAAAATCGTGCTAGCACTCGATTGAACCTAACGTTCTTCTTTGCTATCATAAATAAGTTGTCCTGTCTGAGCCAAAGGAGTTTGTGCTCAATCAGAGGCCTTCATATGGTCTGACTGGAGGTTGTCCAAGTCAGAAAAGGTTGTCTTATTTTGTAAGACATTACCTGCCATTTTTGGTCACCTGCCATTTCTTGTTCTTTGACTTTGGTCAAAAGTCTGACCTTTGACACTTGACATTGACCCATGTCATGCACCTATTGAGAGCTGGTGGGACCTTTGTCCCCCTGCACCTAAGAACCTGGCAAGGAGAAGGGCGCACATGCCTAGGAAGGCGTGTGCCCAAGTTGGAGGCGCCTAGGAGTCCTTGTTGGACAAGGACTCCACCTTCCTTTTGGATTTACAATTTCTCCAAGGAGTTCCTAATTGATCAGTCTTAGGCACCAACCTAAGGAAGTCTTAGGCACCCTCTAAGGAGGAATCCAGGGGACTCTATTCCCACCAATCAGATTTAGATCTGATTTCACAAAAGAGTTGTGATTGGTTGGGAAGAAGAGGAGTTGGATCACAGCTTAGTCTATAAATAAGACCCTGTGCCCAACTCAGAATTAATGAGATTCAATTAGCCCCATGCCCCAAGGCCTGCCTCTTCCTCCCTTCTCCATGCCAATCCTCTTCTCCCTCTCTTCTCTCCACGTCCAAAAGAGTTTTGGACCTTGGTTGGTGCGATTCCAGATCAAAGAAAGGCGATCAAAAGCAAGAAGGCTGCGCTGCTGCAAAGGACGACTGCTGATCTTCAAAAGGAGTTTTGAAGATCCTCCAGATCAGATCCAGATCTAATTTTTGGAGGATGTGATAGAGAAGAAGAGGATCTCCAGATCCAGCCTGAGTGGATACCGGTAGAGGCCAGGCGCTTGCGTGGCTAGATCCAGAACCTTCCGCTGCAAACAGGATCATCAACAGGGTAATAGGATTACCCAAATCAGGTAAATTAAATTTGATTTAATTTATTTATTTTATTTTATTAAAATAATAAGAATTAGATCTGAAAATATCAAGATCTGATTAGATCAAGAGAAAAAATTTTTGAAATATATCTCTTGATCTGATCAGATCTGAACGAACCTGGACCGAAAAATCAGGATTTTTCCTTCAACTGGTATCAGAGCCATGGTTCTAAAATTATTTAGATCTAATTTTAAATTTATTTTAATTAGAAAATAATTGATTTTAGATGTCACATGAGATGTGATCAGATCTAAAATCAGAAAAAATTAAAATTAAATGATTTGGATCTAAGATTAGAAGATATGCATGACTAGTTCTAGAATAGAATAGTTCTATAGAATAGTCTTGCATGTTTTGATTTAATTTGATTAAATCATATTTTTAGATCTATTTATTTACTATTTTTTGATATTATAATGGTTATAATAACATCTAAAAAATAGCAAATAAAAATTATTTAATTTTAAATATCATATGAGATATGATTGATGCATGTCTAGACTAGTTGTAGAATAGTTCTACATAATTGTCTAGATTAGAATTTATTTTGATTAGATCAATTTAAATCTAATTTTTTAGATTATTATGAGATAATTTAGATCTGAAAATATGCATGATTTGATACATGAGATGTATGCAAAATATGCCATGATTAGATCTAATTTTTATATATGAGATATATGATATAGATCTGATACTGTTTTGTAGTATTGAATGTTCCTGATTAAGGCGTTCCTCTTGGCCGTCCGGTCATAAGAATGAAGAAGGGTTTAAAGGCCCTCTCTTCCCATTCGATGGGGTGTTCTTATGATGTGTAGGGGTGCTGCGTGTTCGTCCTTAATCAGAAACCCAAAACTTACTTTCTGCAAAACCCTAGATCCTGAAACCCTAGGATTTATTGTGCATATTTTGTTTATGAACCCTACTTAATTAAGAATTAAGTTTATGGAAATATTAATTAGGTCTAAAATTGAGAATTTCAGATCTAAGACATATTCATAATACTGGGTTCGGGCTTGGGTAGCTCAATTAGGTCTAAGCGGTTGATCAAACCGAATCAAGAGTTGGTTAGATGGGATCAACAATGCTTAAATTGACCAGCCTAATAGGATTAAGTCTGGGTCAAGATCGAGTCACGATCAAGCAAGACCTAATTAGGCTCAGAGGTTAGAGTCTGGATTGTAGGCTAACCCAATTGGTTCTGGCTCAACAATTTGGTGTCTAAGGTAAGTTTGGCACATACGACCGACTGGTTTTTAATTGGAAGCTACTCGACCTGAATGCATTCTTGTACGAGTTAATGGCATATTCCTTCCACCGGTCTCACTTACCTGGCCATATCTGTTGACACAGTTCTGATCTGAGGTGGTCAATAATCCGAGCTAACCCATGCCACTAGGTTAGTCATAATTGTTATGACTAATGCCAAGTCTAGTTTAATGAGACCTGAATCAATTCTCCCTAAGAAAAGATTAAGTCTGAGGTCTTCCACCATTGTAGATGTGCGGGCCCTTCCCGGGGTTGATTGTTCTCGGCTGGATACAGTGGCTCAGTTGCACCGGGAAGATGCAACCATGTCTATTAGGCATTGGATGCTATGGGCTGGAGGATGAGTTGGGCTCAATATTTCGGATACGGTGAGAGACTCAATTAGGAACCCAGTCTATGCAAATGGTGGGTCTGACTTAACTAAGGAGTGGATCAATATTTCGGATACGGTGAGATTCATGAATTAGAGACCAAGTTTGGGTGCACCATGATTAGAGAATCATTGAACAAGAGTTGTTCACTCATTGGCTAACCCATCACCAATAACTGTTAGGTGAGGTGATGAGTCAGTTGGTGAGACCGCACCACCCACTAGAAATCATTAATCATGGAGATTTTCGCATCTCTACAGAGGGAGTGTAGGGATCCGAGAAAATAGTGGGAGCTAATTTGTTTAAAAATAAAATCCCTAAATAAATTGGTCAAGTCAAAATTACAGTATCTAACTAGAATCTTTGACTCTCTACAGGAAAAAAAAATGTCTGCGTCCAACCCATTGGCACGTATCCTGGACACACATAGACTGACCGGACCCAATTATAAAGATTGGCTCAGGAACTACAAAATTATTTTGGGTTCTGAGAAGTTAACCCATGTTTTGGACCAGGACCCTCCCACCTTACCAGCCCGTCCATCCATTGAACAGAGAGCGTCTCTGGAAAAATGGATAGATGACGAAGATAATAAGGCCAGATATTACATGTTGGGCTCGATGTCTGATGAGCTCCAGCGCCAACATGAAGATATCGGGACTGCTCGCCAAATGTTGGCTCACCTGCAGGAGATGTTTGGTGAACAGAGTCGCGCAGCCAAATATCAAGTCACGAAATGACTTTTTAAGGCTAAGATGCGTGATGGGCAGTCAGTCCAAGATCACTGTCTGACAATGATCAAGGAGGACATGGAAGAGCTTGAGAAGCTCGGTGTGAAGTTGGACTTGGACCTGCAGAATGATATTATTCTGCAATCCTTGACTGATGCATATGGGCAATTCATCATGAATTACCACATGCATAAACTTCAGAATTCCTTGGCCGAATTAATGAATATGCTGGTTACCGCTGAGCTTTCTATGAAAGGTTCTAAAGGCTCAGTTCTTGCTATGGAACGGACTTCTTCCAAAAGAAAGTCTTATAGAAAGAAAAAGAAGTCTTGAAAAAAGAAGGTGGAAGAGGAAAGAAAAAGAAGCAAAAGCGAAGAAGAAAGCCATGATCAAAGAAAAGTAGTGTTTCCATTGCAACAGCGACGGCCATTGGAAGCGGAACTGCCCTACTTACCTGGCCACCCTGAAGAACAAGAAGGAAGGTCCTTCTGGAGGTATGCTCGTTATTGAGTCTAACCTTACGGTTTCTTCTGCATCCAGTTGGGTGCTTGACTCTGGTTCTAGTGCTCATCTGTGCACTTCTATGCAGGGTCTTGAGGATAGCAGGAGGCTGAGGGATGGAGACATGATCCTACGCATCGGTAATGGAGCAAGAGTTGCTGCAGTAGCCGTGGGAACATACCCTCTTCGATTACCATCTGGTTTAGACTTAGTTTTGAAAGACTGTTATTATGTGCCTGCAGCTAGCAGGAATTTGATTTCTGTTTCATGCTTAGCACAAGAAGGCTATGTGATTACCTTCTTTAAGGACCATTGTAACATTCTTTATGAAAGAAATAAAATTGCAAATGGTTTCCTTATTAATGGTCTTTATCAGCTACATATTGATGTACCTATTTTCTAACTATCGAGCAAAACGTGAATGCCAAACGACCTAGGGATAGTCCAAACGATAGATATCTATGGCACCTGAGATTAGGTCATATAGCAGAAGATAGGATCAACAAATTGGAGAAAAATGGGCTATTGAGTCCATTGACTTTCGAGTCATATCCAACTTGTGAATCTTGTCTTCAAGGCAAAATGACTAAACTCCCTTTTGTTGGACATGGGGAGAGGGCCACAGATCTCCTTGCCCTAGTACATACTGATGTGTGCGGCCCATTTGATGATGTGCCGGCTAGAGGCAATTTTGTCTACTTCATTACCTTTACCGATGATCTGTCTAGGTATGGGTATGTGTATCTTATGAGACACAAGTCTGAAGCTTTTGAAAAGTTCAAAGAATTCAGACATGAAGTAGAAAAACAAACTAAAAAACCCATTAAGGTTCTTCGATCAGATCGAGGAGGTGAATACCTTAGCCGGGAATTCCTAGACTATCTTAAGAAAAATGGCATAGTCTCTCAATGGACTCCACCAGGAACACCTCAACTCAACGGGGTTTCAGAATGGAGAAATCGGACTCTATTGGATATGGTTCGATCCATGATGAGCTTCACAGACCTCCCTGATTTTCTTTGGGGACACTCATTGTTAACTTCAATCTATCTACTGAATAGGGTTCCCTCTAAAACCGTTCCTACCACACCGTATGAGATATGGCACGGTAAGAAACCAAGTCTGAGTCATCTCAGAATTTGGGGTTGTCCGGCTCATGTCAAAAGACAACAAGCGGACAAGTTAGAGTTTAGGTCCTTTAGAGCTCGATTCATAGGATATCCTAAAGAGTCATTAGGATACTATTTCTACATTCCAGAAGACCACAATGTGATTGTGAGTCGACATGCCATCTTTCTTGAAAAATAGTTTATTCAAGATAGCGGCATTGGAAAGCAGATCAAGCTTGATGAGAAAGTCTCACAAGCAGAACGAGCTAAGGACCAAGTGGAACCAAATCAGGTTGAGCCAATAAGAACACTACCTCCTCCACCTCGTAGATCGGAAAGAGTTTTTTCCATCCCCCTGAAAGATACTTAGGTATTATTTCAGAGGAAGTAGAGGAAAATGTTCCTCGTAGGTAATGGTGCTCATGGTGATGATCCCAAAACCTACAACGAGGCGATATCAGATATCGACTCCGAGAAATGGCTAGAGGCAATGCAGTCAGAAATTGACTCGATGCACTCAAACCAAGTCTGGACCTTGGTAGATCCACCAGAAGGTATAGTACCTATTGGGTGTAAATGGATCTTCAAGAGAAAGATTGGTGCAGATGGGAATGTGGAGACATTCAAGGCTAGACTAGTGGCAAAAGGTTATAGTCAACGCGAAGGCATTGACTATCAGGATACCTTTTCCCCAGTGGCTATGCTAAAATCCATCCGCACATTGCTTGCCGTTGCAGCCTATTTCGATTATGAAATATGGCAAATGGACGTGAAAATGGCATTCTTAAATGGATATCTTGAGGAAGATATCTATATGGAACAGCCGCTAGGTTTCACATCCAGTGATACTGATCACAAGGTTTGCAAGCTGCAAAGGTCCATATATGGACTTAAGCAAGCATCTCGGAGCTGGAACACTCGTTTCAATGATGTGATCAAAAAGTTTGGTTTCATCAAAAATGAAGAGGAACCATGTGTTTTCAAAAAGGTCAGTGGGAGCGCTGTTGTCTTCCTCGTATTGTACGTGGATGACATCCTCCTTATTGGGAATGATATTCCCATGTTGACATCAGTCAAATATGGTTGTCCAAGGAATTCTCCATGAAAGACCTAGGTGAAGCATCCTTTATTCTAGGAATTAAGGTCTATAGGGATAGACCGAATAGGATGCTAGGACTTTCACAGAAGATGTACATAGAGAAAGTACTAAAGAGGTTTAGTATGGAAAACTCTAAGAGGGGATTAATACCCTTCAGACATGGTATTCATCTTTCCAAGAAGATGTGCCCCAGCACACCTGAGGAAATAGAACGCATGAGCAAGATCCCTTATGCTTCTGCAATAGGGAGCCTCATGTATGCCATGCTATGTACACGACCTGATATAGCCCATGCTGTGAGTGTCACAAGCAGATATCAGTCAAATCCAGGTGAAGAACACTGGACTTCTGTGAAATGTATCCTTAAGTACTTGAGAAGAACTAAGGATATGATGTTGGTCTTTGGTAATGGAGAACTCCAAGTCCAGGGATACACAGACTCGGATTTCATGTCCGATATAGATGATCGAAAGTCGACATCTGGGAGTCTGTTTGTGTGCAATGGTGGTGCTGTCAGCTGGAAGAGTTCCAAGCAAACGGTGATAGCAGATTCCACCATGGAAGCAGAATATATCGCTGCATCAGAGGCTGCGAAGGAAGCATTCTGGTACAAGAAGTTTGCTGCAGAAATCGGAGTAATGCCATCAGATGCCATTCCTCTATACTGCGACAACAATGGCGCCATAGCCCTTGCTAAGGAGCCGAGGTCTCACCAAGAATCCAAGCATATTGAGCGGCGATACCACCTCATCCGCGATTACCTCGAGAAGGGTTACGTCGAGGTCAAGAGAGTCAACTCCACAGATAATGTGGCAGACCCACTTACAAAGCCGTTGGGCCAGCAGAAGATCGAAGTCCACCTTGAGAAGATGGGACTTAGACTTGTAGCCAATTGGCTTTAGGACAAGTGGGAGATTGTTAGATATATGTGCCCTAGAAGCCAGAATTGGCTGACACTTGTAATACACTTCTAGGGGCAAAATTATAATTTTGACTAAAATCAATAAAATGGGTTATTTTCTATCACATATGTGTATTTAGTGTCTGTGATACATCCTTTGAGTTAATGGTAATGATAATTCATATTTTCAAGAGTTGAAAATTTAAGACATGAATAATCATTATTAACTCATAAAATTGCTCCCGACCATAGGATCATCACGAGGATGGTGATTGATCCGGAAGGTTGGTGTACAATCGCTTCTCTTTAGTAGATGAGTCTTGAGTCTACGGTGTGGAGACACCGGAGCGAGAGTACAGGTACTCGTTAGAGAACGAGGGCACTGAGCGTGACCACCTCGAGTAGTCATTAGGGAGTCTACCTTCTCGTCAATGACTGACTCGATGCTGCAGTAGTGTGTCTGGTTCTTTGACCTGAGGATGCATCGGCAGTTCACCTTGAGGGTGTTATAGTTTGACTACACCATTACTCGGTCTCCTAGCCATATGGAACCCTGAGGTGTATGTTGGCTATAGCATGTTCATTGTAGGAACTGGATTGCATCAAGATGGAATCTATCTACCTCGGTGGTAGAGGAGCAGCCCTATGATGATCATGAGAATCAAGTCCAGAAGTCCATGGCCATGGCAGAGTGAAATAATAGAAAGAGTTTCTATTTAGATTTTCACATTGGACTCGAATCGAATGATTACATCATATGACAGAGAAACTAGGGTTTGACGAGTTCACCTTAACCCTAATCTGATCGGGGCTCAAGATAGAAGAACTTAATCACACAGGTAGCTGCACCAAGAGGTTCGCATTCAGCTCTGATGGGTTGCCACCATATACTGCTAGGTGTCACTGGTGGATTTTGGGAGCAATTAGAATGATTTAGATGATCGATCATTCTAGCTGTTCGAATCAGAAGAGTTCTGATCCATCGAAAGGAGTTTCGATGATGTCGATGATAGAGATCATGACATATCCCATTACCATACATACAGAACTGAACCTAACTGGGTCACACAAACAAGGGTTTGAATCTGGTGATCATCAATTGAACTGATCTAGTTCAATTGATCTGAATGAGATTCAATTAGGTTCAAGGAAAATCGTGCTAGCACTCGATTGAACCTAACGTTCTTCTTTGCTATCATAAATAAGTTGTCCTGTCTGAGCCAAAGGAGTTTGTGCTCAATCAGAGGCCTTCATATGGTCTGACTGGAGGTTGTCCAAGTCAGAAAAGGTGTCTTATTTTTAATACCATTTTTTTTCTTTTTTGGTCAAAATACCTTTGACAATGTACCTAGTTTTTGCAGGGGGGCGTCCAGGCCGGAGGACACTCCATTCCTTTTGGATTCCAATTAGGTTCCTAAGGAGTCCTGTTTGACTGGTCTTAGGCACCCTCTAAGGAGGTTCAGAGGAACTCTAATCTGATTGGATCAAATGATCCATTCCCACCAATCAGATTTAGATCTCTGATTTCACAAAGGGTTGTGATTGGTTGGGAAGAAGAGGAGTTGGATGGCAGCTAGTCTATAAATAAGACCCTATCTACCAACTAGAATTGTGAGCAATTGCAATCTAGCCCATGCCCCAAGGCCCTCTCCCCTCCCTCTCCATGCCATCCTCAGTCCTTCTCTCTTGCTCTCCATGCCCAAAAGGAAGTTTTGGGACTTGGTTGGTGCGATTCCAGATCAAAGAAAGGCGATCAAAAGAAAGAAGGCTGCGCTGCTGCAAAGAGGACGAACTGCTGATCTTCAAAAGAAGTTTTGAAGATCCTTCCAGATCAGATCCAGATCTGATTTTTGGAGGATGTGATAGAGAAGAAGAGGATCTCCTAGATCCAACCCTGAGTGGATATCGGATAGAGGCCAGGCGCTTGCGTGGCTAGATCCAGAACCTTCCGCTGCAAACATCAGGATCATCAACAGGGATAATAGGATTACCCAAATCAGGTAAATTAAATTTGATTTAATTTAATTTTTATTTTATTTTATTTTATTAGATCAATAAGATTAGATCTGAAGAATCTCATATATGATTAGGATCTTAAAAAAAAAATTTAAAATATTTTTTTTGATCCAATCAGATCTGAACAAACCTGCATCGAAAAATAAGGTTTTCCCTTCAGGCCTGACGTTAGCGATCGATGGAGTGAGCTGGGTTCACTGGCACTGTGGTTTGGGCCATAGGTTGGTTCTTACTGGATCAATCGATTGAGTCGGTCAGTTCAATTTTTTTTTCTTTGTTTAAATTTTCAACTTCCACAATAATTGCAATTTAGCTCCAATTCACGTGAAATTTGATCTATTTGAACCTATAAATCGAGCTTTTCATGTTGATAAATTTTTTTCCTATAAAATATTAATTTTTAAATAAATATTAAATATTATATTATTTAATACTTTTATTAGTACTTTATGATAATTATCATACCCTCCAACTTGAGTTTTACTCATCCTCGAATAAAAGGAGAAAAATTAGAAGTATGTACCGACTCGATAAGATGTGAAAGTTTCTTTTGATCATCCTAAAGTCAGTTGATATCTAATCAGAGATTTGAGAAATACATCATTGAATTATTAATTCCTTCTCAAGTAATGGTTAAGTGAAGAACATAAAATTTTAAAGCTTTTTTTTATCAATTTTTCATCTTTATTCTTTAAATCCTCTATCTTTAATATGGACTGGAGTTATTCTTCTTCTTTTTTTTACAGCTAAAGAAATATTTTAATTCTTTAAGCTTTCTATCTGACCATTATAGTGAGCTTTAGACCAATGACTCCCAAACTAGTTGACTTTAGGGCACTAGGTGTAGAACACCCTTAGGCTTACTCACTCGAGTCAAATAGGCTATAGGTTAAAACTAATTATATAACAAGCTTTTCACATTGCCTACTTTTTGACGTAAATAATATTGCTTACTTAGGCAACGAGATCCGACTACTCGATGGAAGACTAATATTTAGAATTTGCTTTTTATTCTTTTTTGTCATCAATTTTTTCTCACTCATATCCATATAAAGTAGATTCTTTATTGAATATAGGCTAAAAGAAGATTTTAAAATTACTCAAAAATTTATTATGTTTCAAACCTGACCATTTATTGGGTTTTCTTAATAATTTAGTCCTTAGTATTTCAAAAAAATTTTAAATCATTAATCAATCACAAATTAAAATGCCTAAAAAATTTTAAATCAACACAAAATTAGATACATAAAACTAATTATTACCATACTTGAGGATTTAAAAAAAATTATTTATCCTTCTCCCATAACTTAATTTTCATTGCCCTTAACGGAGGAAAGAAAAATAGAGTGTGATAAAAGATAAGAAAATAATTTAGAATAATGTTCACTTGGCTTAGTATGGTTCTAATCTCGACTTGGGCTTTATTTATTCTTCGTTCAATATGAGTCTATAATTTTCCCTCCAATTTAATCCTTAAAGAAAGGTAAACTAAAAAGAAAAAAAATTTAAATGCAAAAAGTTGGGTTGCCTTCCAGTAAGTGCTAAGTTTAACATCTTCAACCAGACTTTTTCAAAAATTAATCAGAATATATAGGTTCATAGAGAACCATGACTTCTTCATTAGGTTTAGTTGGTAGTTTCAAGAATGATTTTAGTCATTGTCCATTAATTTTAAAAGTAACATCATTACTTAGATTTTCTATTTCTATGTCCCCATGTGAGAAGACTTGATATAATATGGTCCAGTCCATCTAGATCTTAATTTTCCTAAAAATAGGTGTAGTTTAGAATTATATAAAAGAACTTTTTATCTAGGTATAAAGAATTTTCTATTAATTACTTGATCGTGAAAAACTTTAGTTCTTTCTTTATAAATTTTTGAGTTTTCATATGCTTCATTTCTTATTTTCTCTAGCTTATTAATCTATAATTTTCTCAGGCCTCCAGCTTATCTAAATCCATATTTAATTGTTTAATTGCCCACATCATCCTATGTTCTAGTTCTATCGGCTTCCAAAAATTAGCCTGTATGGAGATATTTCTAAGTTGGTCTTGAAAGCTATGCGATATGCCCAAAGTGCATCTGTGAGTTTCAAAGATCAGTCTTTTCTATTTGCATTTATTGTCTTTTCTAAAATTAGCTTTATTTGGTGATTAGACACTTTGACTTGCCCACTCATCTATGGGTGATAAGGTGTGGCCAGCTTGTGGGTAATGTTATATTTCTTCATCAGTGATGCAAAAGATCAATTATAAAAGTATGTTCCACGATCACTAATGATGGCTCTAGGGATACCAAATTGAGATAGGATGTTTTCTTTAAGAAACTTTATAACAATCCAACTATCATTGATTTTGCACGGTATTGTCTTTATCCACTTAGATATACAGTCTACGGCTACTAAGATATACTCATTTTCAAAAGATTTTGGAAATGGTCCCATGAAATCTAATCCCCATACATCAAAGATTTCTACAATAAAAATAGGATTCATAGGCATCATATCTTTCTTGGTAATTCATCCTATTTGTTGACACCTAGCACAACTTTTGCAATTTTCATGGGCATCTTTTGTCGCTGTCTTATTGGCACTAAAATGACCTCCACAAGCTTGGTCATGGCAAAAGGACAAAATATTCCTAACTTCTTCATCTGGGATCCATCTCCTTATAATTTGGTTAGGACATTATTTGAATAAATATGGATCATCCAAAATAAAATATTTTACTTGGGAGTAAAATTTGTTCTTGTCCTGAGTCATTCAGTGCATTGAAATCTTATCGGTAACCAAATAATTTACTATATCAGCATACTAAGGCTCAGTGGTTACCGACATAAATTGTTCATCAGGAAAGGATTCATTAATAGATAGTTTCTCAGTTGGTGCAATTGTTAATCGAGATAGATGATCCGCCACTATATTTTCAGTATCTTTTCTATCTTTTATTTCTAGATCAAGTTCTTGCAAAAGAAGGATCCATCTAATTAAGCGTGTCTTAGCATCTTTATTTGAAAGAAGGTATCTAATGGCAGAATGATCTATATAGATAATCACAAGAGAACCCACTAAGTAAGATCTAAATTTTTTTAAAGCAAATACTATAGCTAAAAAAAATTTTCAGTAGTTGAATAATTTAGCTATGCATCATTTAAGATTCTACTAGTATAATAGATCACTCGTGGTAAGTTATCAATCCTTTGACCTAGGACAGTTCCTATGGCATGATCTGATGCATCACACATGAGCTCAAAAGATTGAGTCCATACCGATGGGTGAATAATTAGGGCCGAGGTCAATTCCTTCTTTAAATGTTCAAAGGACTCAAGAAATTCAAGTGTAAAATCAAATTTGACATCTTTAATTAACAAGCTAGTTAATGGTCAAGCCACTTTGCTAAAATTTTTGATAAATTGTCTATAAAAACTAGCATGTCCAAGAAAAGAGCAAATTTCTTTTACTGATTTTGGGGGTGAAAGGTTTTCAATTAAATCTACCTTAGCTTTATCCACTTCTATGCCCCTCTTTGAAATTACATGACCAACGACTATACCCTCTCTAACCATGAATTGACATTTTTCCCAATTTAAAACTTGATGTTTCTTCTTACATCATTCTAAAACCAATTTGAGATAATATAGACATTCAGAGAAGATTGATCTAAAAATGGAAAAGTCATCCATGAAAATTTCTAAGAATCATTCTACCATATCAGAGAAGATGCTGATCGTGCATCTTTGGAATGTAGATGGGGCATTACATAATCCAAAAGACATGCATCTATAGACGAAGGTTCCAAATGGATAGGTAAATGTTGTCTTCTCTTGATCTTCTGGAGCTATAAGTATTTGATTGTAACCAAAGTATCCATCTAAAAAATAATAAAAATCGTGTCCTGCCAATCGTTCTAACATTTGATCTATAAAGGATAAGAAAAAGTGGTCATTTCGAGTGGCCACATTTAATTTTCTGTAATCAATACAAACCCTCCATCCAATTTGAATTCTGATTGGTACCAACTCATTATTATCATTATGTACTACAATAACTCCTGATTTCTTGGGTACTACTTGAACTGAGCTCATCCAAGAACTATCTAAAATTGGATATATTATTCCATTGTCAAGAAGTTTTATTATCTCCTTCTTCGCAACTTCTTTCATAGCTGGGTTGAGTCTCCTTTGGAGATCTCTTTTTTGCTTAGCTTCCTCTAATAGGTAGATTCTATATTGAATAATCGAGGGGCTAATCTCTTTTAAATCTACCATAGTCCATCCTAATGCTTCTTTATTTTCTTTAAGGATTGTCAATAATTCTTTCTCTTGTATAGGGTCTAGGTCTGCTGAAATGATTATCGGTAGTATTTTTTATGGACCTAGATAGGCATATTTCAGGTACTTAAGGAGAGATTTGAGTTCTAATTTAGGTGCTTCCTCCAAAGATGGTTTGAGTGGTGGTTTAACCGTTATCTCAAGTGGTTCGATTGGAGGCTCCCATCTCGACTCCATCCAATAATTATCAGTTGATGAGAGTTCATTGAACTCTTCATCTTCTTGGTCCATTAGAATTTCATGATCAAACTCTTCATCACTCAAGTCAATACGCTCGTAGGTATTTTCTTGAATCTAGTTCATGTCGCTTGTCTCCTTAGTTTTATTTAGATGAAAAATATTCAACTCTATAGACATGTTGCCAAAGATAAGTTTCATCAGCCCATTTTGGCAATTGATTTGTGCATTGGCTGTGATAAAAAATGGTCTACCTAATATAACTTGGATGTGACCCTTAAGATTTGTGATAGGTTTAGTTTCTAGGACGATGAAGTCTACAAGATAGACAAAATTACTAACCTTAATCAATACATCCTCTACTATACCCTTTGGAACTTTTAAGGTCTGATCTGTTAATTGTAAAATCATTTCTGTGGGTTTTAGCTCTCCTAACCCTAGTTGCTTGTATACTGAATATGATAGAATATTAACACTTGCCCCTAAATCTAAGAAAGCCTTATCAATGTGGATTTCTCCTACAGTGCATGAAATAGTGGGAGATCCTGGGTCTTTGTATTTAATTGGTATATGATTTGATAGATAAGAACTCACACTTACTATCAGGAAGGCTCTTTTAGGCATATTAGTGGTCTTCTTTTTGGTACATAGATCCTTAAGGAATTTAGCATAGATTGAAACCTGCTGGATCATATCTAGTAGAGGGATGTTCACTTTTACCTACTTGAAGATCTCTAAAATTTTGTCCAGTTTGACTGAGTTTCGATTGGGCTTCAGTCAATTTAGGAATGGAGCTATAACGTTAGTGGTTGGTCTAACAGATTTAGGTATGGGCTCAGTTGGCGCATTAAGATTTTCATCAGATTCAGATGTTTCAGATTCCTTGGACTAGCTCAGGTCAGAACTTAGTTTAGGTAGTGGTTCTTCTATGTCTTCCTCTAATTCAGGTGTGCCCACCAAGTTATCTATTTATCTCCCAGATCTTAATGTATGAATGGCATTTAATTGATTGATCCACGGTCCTTGTTGTGGTCTCTGGTTGTTTTGGGTTTTGGGATTAGATTCAGGTTGGCTTGGTAGTTTATCCTTTTCTCTTTCACTAAGAGCTGAAGCTAATTAACCCAACTGCATTTCTAGATGGGCAATGACTTGGGAGTTTGAATTTATGGCTTGATCCATATTTTGCATGAATTTATGAAGGATAGATGAGTTATCAGTAGATAATTTTATCAAAATTTCTAGACATTTTTCAAGAGAATCCAATTTTTTTCATTATTATTAAAGCTTGGTGGATTGTTTAGCATATGGTTAGGCCTTGAATTTGACTGGTTGATGCTAGGACTGCCTACATTCAGACCTTGTGGCCATGAAAAATTAGGATGGTTTCTCCATCCTGGATTATAAGTGGATGCATAGAGGTTATTATTTGGTCTTTGGTATGCTGCATTCACCTGTGCATAATCATTATTAGTCTGGTTCATCAGAAGGGGACATTCTTCTATGACATGGTCTGGTGCACTGCATCCATTACACATAGATGCAGATATTTGATTTATGTTGGCTGATCTCTTTAATTCTAGGGTCTCAAATTTTCGTTGCAATGTGGTAATTTTGGCTTCTAAAACTAGGGTTGATGGAACTTGATGTATACCACCTCTTATTGGCATAGGTTCCCTAGTTATCTTCCATTGCAAACTCTTTTTTGCTAAATCTTCTAAAATTTGCCAGGCCTCATTGGTTTTTTTATACATGAATTGGCCTTGGCACATCAACTCTAGCATAATCCTTGAATTTGGTTCTAGATCTTCATAAATTATTTGACACAACCTCCAAGTTTCTATCCCATGATGTGGGAATTGGCTTAAGAGATTCTTAAAATAGTCTAGACATTTTCAGAATGATTCATCCTCTAACTGGTAGAATTGGATAATTTCGTTCCTTAATTTTGTTGTTTTATGATGAGGGAAGAATTTTCTTAAGAACACTTTGACAAAGTCATCCCATGTTGTGATCGAGTGGTTGGGCAGACTATAAAGCCATTTTTTTATATTTTTCTTAAGGGCAAAATTAATTAATCTTAATTTAATGATATCCTCTAAGAGCTAGTGTATTATCATAGTATCACATACTTCCTTAAATTCTCTAATGAAAATATATGAATCTTTAATTTTGATGAATTTAGGAAGCATGTTGATGATATGAGGTTTAATTTCAAAGTTGGGTGCATTGGTCTGGGGTAATCGAATACAAGATGTTTGGGCTAAACCCATAGGATAGCAAAGATCCATTAGGATCTGAAGTTCTAGATCTATCTCACTCATTATGAACTCAGCAATTTCTTGGATTAGGATAGGATTTGGATCTATTCTTACTAACCAATCAGATTTTCTTTTTCAAGTTGCTATTTTATAATTTTATTTATTATTATTTTTTATATATTTTTTATTTTTTATTTTTTTAGAGACATGAGAGAAAAGAAAGAAAAGGATTCTAAAGATAAGTCCTAAGAAATCCTAAATCTAGAGATGAAAGAGAGAAAAGTGCTTTAATTATGTTTGAATTTGGTGTTAATTGCAATCAAGTTAAGCAAGCATAGACTCTCTATCCTAGGATTAACCTAGATCTAGACAGCTCCTAACTGTTCCAAGATCATCTTTGAGCACTCCAAGCTCAAAATTGGCTAATTAATTTGATTAGATAAGTATAAGATGTGGAAGATTTTCTATTTGTTGCTTTTCTTAGATACCAACTGAGTTAGCCAGATCAGATAACAAAATCAATTGAAAACCATAATCTTTGAACCACTTGTCTTAGACACCAAGCAATTAACCAACTCGAATCCAGTCCAACTCTAGGATTTTCTTGTCTCATTGAGCTCGAATATTCTTTGGAGCCAACGTCTAATTGATTTTAAATTAAGGTCTAGGTCAATGCAATATGAAGGATGGTGATTTGTAGGCTAAGAAAGGGTGATGAAATCCCCATCTTATCTTGTTTAATGGGTTGTGCCTTTAAAGTATATTATAAAAATGTAATGCAAACAAAACAAGATATCCAATATGTTGAAAATTTATTTTATTTAATATTTATGATTATGCTAAATTAATTAAGTGTTATGAGGTGTTGATGAATTTTTGGGATTTAAAGTTGTCTTTTTATAGGTATTTTTTTAGGTTTTGATTTATTTGATTTTGCAAAAAAAAGTAAATTCAAGTGATTAAGTCTCAAGAAGCAATAAATTAGTCTAAACTATAAAAAGCAAGAAAGTAGTTATGACGGGCAGTAATAAATTAAATAAAATTAAAGAGCAATAAATATATTTTTAAATTATTTAATTATTTATTTATTATTTTTTTTCAATCATGCCAAGATCTCCAGCAATGACACTAAAAATTTGATGCTTATCATTTAGAGTAACAAATAAAAATTAAACCTAACTTACTATGGGTTAGAATAGTAGTGAGTCGGGTGTCAATTTTCTCAGAGATCGAGGGTAGTTAATTAAAAAAAATGCAAAGAAAATTGATTGATTGGTTTTGAAATTCTTAAAGTAGTAGAAAATTAAAAAGCCGTAGAAAACTAGTTTTTAATCAATTAGCCAGGAAGAGAAAATTATCTCAGATTTTAGTTCCATCTTCAGTATTCAAGTTTATAATTGAACATGCAATCTTTTTGTTATCGACATGCACTCTTATATTTATTTCTTTGATCTAGTTCCAACAGAATCGATTCTGCCAAGCATGGACTATATTTAATACGATCATGATCCATCTTATAGATATAGACTATTTAGATCATACAATCAAAAAATATAAAATAATAATTTAATAAATATTATAATTTATTCTAACTTGAGCATAAATCGTATCTTTTCATGATCATGATTTGTCTCTTTAGTTATAAATTGTAAGAAATTTAACATTAAAGCATAAATAAGATTGGCATGTGGAATATAGATAAAAAAATTTTATTACTCAAATAAAAAAAAATAAGATTTCATTACAAACTCTCATATTGAAGACTTCTCTTACTCCTCAAAGACACGAGATCCTTAGCCATGCATGCTTGAAAATTTATCCACAATTGACATCTTCAAGCTTCTTGGATGGAAGAAAAATAAAAGAGAAAAGACAAAAGAGAAAAGAGAAGAAGAAATTGCTTGTTGTTGCTCTCAGGATCCCCTCTGCTTCTGGCGTGAGCATGGCTTAAATAGAGGAGAAAATCATGAGTTCTACGATCTTTTCCGAAGTCCAATTTGAGTTTGGCTCAAATTATTTGAAGCTGATGAAATCCTAACCATTAGATGGCTTCTAGAGATGGTTTTGGTCATTGGATCACATCAAAAGGCCACTAGGAATCCTTATCAAAATCGGAGCCACTCCTGTCCATTGGATCCAAACCAGGAGGGCTGGAGATCATCTAATGGTGCAATAGAAAAGGCTGAAGGAATTCTGGGAATGCTCTTGACCGTTGGATGCCAACCGGGATTGATGACATCCATCGAATGGCGCATAATGCTTCTACCACTCTCATAGACCGCATCAAGACCTGGTCCATGCCATAGTAAAGATGCTCCGATAAGCCACAACATTTCTGATGCTGGCATGACATCAGCAATTGGTGGAGCAGACCGGGTTCGTTGAAGCTGTGGTCTGGGCCGCAGGCTAGTTCTTACTAGACCGACCGGTTGAGCTAGTTGGTTCAATTTTTTTTTCTTTGTTTAAATTTCTAGCTTCCACAATAATTCTAATTTAGCTTTGATTGGCATGAAATTTAATCCATTTGAACCCATAAATCGAGCTCTTCACGTTGGTGGGTTTCTTTCCAACAAAATATTAATAAAAATATTAATTTTTTTAAATAAAAGTTAAATATTATATTGTTTAATGCTTTTTATTAGTACTTTATGATAATTATTAGAGGGCATGGAATAATAGATGGGGCGGTAGCCTTGCAGCGTGGTAATTTGTGCACACACAAACCCTAGATGCAGGAAGGTCTTAAGTAGACTTTCTTGCGCCATGCAGTGCCACACAATATCAACTAATCATATTGGTTGATTTAATCAGATCTAAATCTGATTGGCCATGCAATGTCACCTAATCCAATCATATTAGAGTCCCCTAAAACCCTCCATAAATAGCGCCAACAAAGGATAAGCACAAGGCCTTTGGTGCCTAAGTGTTTAATCCAATCAAAAACCCTAGAATCCCATTCTCATGGGACTCTCTCCCTTTTTCCCTATATGCACATGCCAACATGGGGTGTGCGCACATTTTTATGCATGAAAACCAAGGGGACATGCACCTCTAGAAAGTCTCTAAGGGGCGCATGCTCTTATCCTTTCTTTCTTGCATTGGGTCATCCCATGTCCCGATAGTGACAAGAATTAGCAGGTCTTATCCTATCGAATATAGAAATTGGCAGGTATTATCCTATTTCCATTTGATAGATTAGAATAATATTTTTCTAACCTGGATAAGCTTCAGTCAGACCAAGATAAAATCATATAGGGTTCCTGAATAAGTCCAAGCCAATTTGGCTCCATCGAGACGAACCAAAAAAATATAAAAGGAGAATATTAGGCTCAATCGTGTGCTAGCATGATTTTCTTGAACCTAATTGGATCTAATCCAAATTAATCAAACTGGATTAGCACAATTGATGATATTTAGACCCAAATCCTAGTTTGTGTGACTCAGTTAGGTTTAATTCTATATGATAATGAGACATGTCACGATCTCTATCACCGACATCATCAAAACATCATTCGATGGATCAGAACTTTTTTAATTCATACAATTAGAATGATCGATCATCATGATCATTCTAATTACTTTCAAAATTCATCAGTGATACCTAGTAGTATATGATGGCAATCCATTAGAACTGAATACGAATCTCTAGGTATAGCTATCTATGTGATTGAGTTCTTCTATCTTGAGCTCTGATAGGATTAAGATTAAGATGAACTCGTCAAACCCAACATCTATCATATGAATTAATCATTCGATTCAAGTCCAATATAAAATCTTAATAAAAACTCTTTCTATCATCTTCATACTATCATGGCCATGGGCTTATAAACTTGATCTCATGATCATCAGAAGGCTACTCCTCATCTACCAAGGTAGATAGATCCCATTTTGGTGCGAACTAGTCCCTACAATGAATATGCTATAGCCAACATATACCTCAGAATTTCAAATGACTAGGAGATCAAGTTATGGTGTAGTCAAACTATAACACCCTCAAGATGAATTACCGATGCACCTCAGGTCAAAGAATCAGATACACCATTGCAGCATCGAACTAGTCATCGATGAAAAGGTAAACTTTCTTATGACTGCTCGAGATGGTCACGCTCAGTGCCCTAGTTTTCTAACAAGTACCTGTACTCTCACTCCAATATCTTCACTATTGGGATATCAGCTATTCTGATACCATTTGTTAAGAATCTAGTACCAAATTATTGCAGCAAGAAGAAGGAAGAAATAAAATAAGTAAACAATCAAGTACATAGATCAACTCAAGGGCTTGGCTCCATGGGACATGCAAAGCTTCACTATGAGAGAAAAAATCAGGTACATGAGGAGAACACCTACTCTCAACTCACCATACATAAATCTCTCTCAACTAGAAGCTACCCTCATAAAAGCTCTCTAAGAACCCTAAAGAGACCCTCTTACAATCCTGCTAGTACCAAGATCCTCAACGCCCCTAGATGCTTCTTATAAAATTTGCTACATCATGCCTAACGATCAGTTACACGATTGTTGCCTCACTTTACCTGATGCTTTGCTCTGCCTTGATGCTCTGCCTGTGTCTGCTCTATGGGATGCATGCTCTCGATGCTCTATCAGGCTCCTCCTAGCAGTTGTCAGAGCCTTCTGTGCTCTCTCCTTTCTCCATAGCACCAACAGCCTTTAAATAGGATGAGAATTCTCTTCTCAGCAGTTCTCAGGAGTCCTAACAGAGCTCTTTCTCCTAATATGAGTCGAACATGATCTTGATGGAGTCTTGGAATATTTTTTAACCTTCAGATCTTGACTACAACCCTCCATGGTTGCTGGATCCTATGATCCATGTGCAACACCTGTAGACCTCTTGGATTAATCACAATCCAAATCCAAATAGAAAACCCTATCTATTCTATTCACCTCCGTCGAGCTAGCTCGGTCAGAAGTCGAGCTAGCTCGATTGCATCTCATCCAAATTCCTACTTTCTATCTACTTGAGAGGGCTGACTCAACTGTAATTTGACCCGGCTCGATCTCCTATCAAAGCCGGCCTAACCATTGTGCTGATATTGATTCTCCTCCATCCAAACTCCATTTGAGTTGTTCTTAGGTTCGTTGGACTCCACTCATCATCCTAGATCTCGCTGTGGGCTTCTTGTGGATCGAATTTGAGGCACCTAACATCCATACTATAGACTCGAGACTCATCTATCTTAAGAAATCGATCGTACATCAATCTTTTGGATCGATCACCATCCTCGTGATGATCCTACGGTCAGGAGCAGTTTATGAGTTAATTATGAAAATTCATGTCTTTAATTTTTAACTCTTAAAAATATGAATTGTCATTACCATTAAGTCAAACGATGTTCACAGACACTTTAAATACATAATATGATAGAAAAATAATTTTTTATTAATTTATAATTAAAATTATAAAAATACTCTTAGAAGGTGTATTATAAGTGTCAGACTTCTAGGACACATCTAACAAACTTCCACTCGATCTAAAACCAATTGGTTACAAATCTAAGTTCCATCTTTTTAAGATGGGCTTTGATCTTCTGCTGGCTCAATGACTTCATCAACAGGTCAACCGCATTATTTGTGGTGTCAACTTTCTTGACCTCGATGTATCCCTTCTCAAGGTAATTATGGATGAAATGATATCGCCACTCGATATGCTTTGATTTCTAATGAGACCTCGACTCCTTAGCTAGGGCTATGGCGCTATTATTATCCTAGTATAGAGGAACGACATCCGATGGCATCACTTCAAGCTCTGCGGTAAATTTTTTATACCAGAATGCCTTTTTTATAGCTTTCAATGCAGCAATATATTCTACTTTCATGGTGAAATCAGCTATCATGGTCTGCTTGAAACTCTTCTAGCTACAGCACCATCATTGCGTACAAATAGACTTTCGGATGTTGATTTTTGATCATTTATGTCAGATATAAAGTCTGAGTCTGTATACCCTTATTCCTGAAGTTTTTCATTACCAAACATCAGAAACATATCCTTTGTTCTTCTCAAGTACTTAACGATACATTTCATAGAAGTCCAGTGCTCTTCGTCTGGATTTAATTAATATCTACTCATGACACTTATAGCATGCACAATATCAGGTCATGTACATAGCATGACATACATGAGACTCCCTATTGCCAAAATATAAGGGATCTTGCTCATGCGTTCAATCTCCTTAGGTGTGTTGGGACACATCTTCTTGGAGAGATGAATGCCATGTCTGAAAGGAACCAATCCTCTCTTGAAGTTTTTCATGCTGAACCTCTTCAGCACCTTCTCTATGTACTTCTTCTATGATAGACCTAGCATCCTATTCGATCTATCCCTGTGGATCTTTATTTTCAATATAAAAGATTCTTATCCTAGGTCTTTCATAGAGAGCTCTTTTGATAACCATATTTTAACAGATATCAACATAAAAATATTATTTCCAACTAGGAGGATGTCATTCACGTACAGTACGAGAAAGACAACAGCGCTCCTACTGACGTTTTTTAATATACACGACTCCTCATTTTTTATAAAACCAAATAATTTGATCACATCATTAAAATGAGCATTTTAGCTCTGAGATGCTTGCTTAAGTCCATATATGAACCTATTGGTGAGAAATTTGATTGATGTCGAAATCCATGCTAGAGTCAGAGAAGAGGTCGTCGTCGGCAACCTACAAAATAAGTCTCAACTAGAGTCGGAGGTGGTGGCTCTAGCAAGATCCTTCAACGATCAAGTCAGCTCTTTCGGCCAACAGAAATGGAGTACTCAGGTAAGTAGTAGAGTATCGAGAAGGAGAGGAGAGCTTAGAGAAGAAAGCATATTAGGAGGGTCTCTTAAATAGGTGGAGCCTATAATAAATAGATAGTGACAGCTACAATCGCCTGATAGTGGACTGCTTGGGGCCACGTAAAATTTGTTATGGAGGGTAGTATCTATTATCACGACATGCCAGGCTATTGGAACCTAACGACTGAAGTCTGGATAGGATAGCAGAGGCGCGCACCGAGATCCTTTCAGGCTGTTAGAAGGGATCCGGACAAAAATCCGCTATGAGTGTCTAAGAGAAGCTCGATCAAGTGAAGCCCTTCAAGCAACTGGAGGGAGAAGATCGATTGTAGGAGAAGTCTAGCTGAAATTTGATTGGTGGAGAGATTCGATTGGAGAAGAAGTTTGGAAGGAGTTCGACCATAGGAGAAGTTCGGCTGAAGTTCGACTGATGGAGAGATCCGACTGAAGGAGAAGTCCGCCTAGAGTTTGACTGGCGGAGAGGTCCGACTGGAGGAGAAGTCTAGAAAGAGCAGAAGGAGGTCTGCTTGAAGAGAACCTACCCAACGATTGAGGGAAGATCGGCCAGTGAGAACCTAGTGGGAGGTTATCATGGGCAGATGACCTATAAACTCTCGTAACCTATCCGCTGCTTTGAAGCTCAGCTATTTTTAAGGACATCTAAAGGCTAATAAAAGGAGATGAGGTCCTTTTGCTTACATATTCAGAGTTCTTGCTGCAGGAATTCAGAGGCCTGCCACTCTTCATGGATTGTAGGAGTTCATCTAGAAAGAAATCTTGTTGATCCAGCATCAACCCAACGTCAAATAGCTTGGATGGATTTTTAATCAGGAGGAGGTTCAAGTAGCATCGAGGTCAGCTAGACCAAACCATGATAAGGATCTTTACTCAGATACCTAGGGGCTACTATCACTGTTCAAACTCATCTGGGCAAAATTTACAATATCCTGTAGATTTTGGAATTATCTGAAGGAGCTCAAAATCGGAGTAGAGAAGATCAGTCGATAAATTTAGATTGGAGAACTGCAGTCTTGGCACCTAAGCAAAAACTCCTCAATCATTGGAGTTAGGTGTGGTTATCTTCATTGGACGAAGTCACCTTAAGGCTCGACATCCTATTAGACTTCGGCAGAAAAGGGTTTACACCCAACACAAGTCTCCCTACTCATGAGTTCAAAATTTGAATGAAGGAAGTAAAGAGATATGAGTGTCGAAGTCCATTTTCTTTTCTCATGCTAGTAGAGCAACCGATCCCAACTTTTTTCATGCTGGTGCCAAAATTTCTTAAATACAAGACGACCCAAAAAGACAAGTTCTTAGAATTCCCATCAAAGCGCTGCTCTAAGTACGGCATAATAAAGATTCCACCCATTGTTAGTCTGCCGCTATGATGAGTGGACACACATCGGCCCGAGGTTGATCAGTAAAGACTTGCAATCATAACCATCTTGGACTCTAGCAGCTATTTATGCCCTTCTTCTTTCTTAAGGGTCTTATCTCGCTCAGGTCTCCTTCTTTCTTCCATTCCAGAGCATCAGTACCTTCCATCATCTCCTTCAATTCCTAGGGGTTCTCTCCATTTTTCATCGAGCTCACCACCTCTTTGTTATTCCCCATCAACTTAGGTCAGTTTCTAAATCCCTCTTTTTGAGCATTCATGCTTCTTAGATTTCTTATTTTTTCAATTTTCTTTAGGGAGTCTCTATATTTCATTTTTCTTGACTTTTGGAGGTTTCTCTAGGGTTTATTTTGATCTGTATGTCTTCCAAAATCTCCTAATCCATCGGTTCATGGAGCTCATCCGGACCGACCTTCTTAGACCACGCTCTTCTAGTCGAGGTTAACCCTAAGAGTATGTCCCATCAGCCTTTCATCCTGGATACCATCTCTTCTATCCTTACTCCGAACGACCTCTTCCTAATTAGGATGCAGTACAACATCCCACTATACAATCTTGAACTCCCTGGGTCAGACGACCATGCTAGTTTGCCTCCGACCCATCGATTCTGCCTGTATCTAGAAGCCTTGTATGGCTTCGACTTCCACTTCCTTCATTCATTGTCACACTCTTTCGCTTTTTGAATATTTCTTTTGCTTTCGTCATACCAAACTTCTTTCAATTTGTAATTGGCTTTCTTTCTCTTTATCATTTGGCCAAAGTTCGACAAACTATCTCACTTTTTTAAAATTTTTACACCTTCAAATGCCATCCTTCCACTGGATAGATGGTACTTCTTCTCCTAGTTCGATAAGAAGGGATTATTGAAAGGTGCTTCCTCATTCGTTCATAATTGGAAGGAGAAGTACTTCTTTATTTGATATCCAACCTTGATGCTTGACCTTTCTCCCTGGGGCTTTCTTAGAAAATCAGTCCCGCATGCCTCTAGTTTAGACAGAGCCAACCTCGAGTCTTCCAACAAGCTCAAGGCATACCGAGCTCCTCTCCTTCCTGACCTTCCGAAGGAGCAGATGTTTTTCAATCTCGGCCTGAGTCCTCTTAACCCCGCCGATATTAAATGCATTTATACGTATGTACACAAATATATTTATAAACTCTCATGAAGCTCCATATGTACCTTAACTGACTATAGTTTTTCTTTTGTTGCAGAGATGGATACTGCAGCTATGGAGAGGCTCGCCAAGGGCTTTTACACCAAGAAGAGAAAGGGGGCGATCCTAGGCAGAAGCTTGAAAAGGGCAAAGGTTGGTGGCTTGAGTTTTGAGGTCTCGAATATCCCTACGGCCGCTTTTGAAGACATTCTGGGCATTGAGGTCCTTTCAATCATCAGAGGCAATGCCAAAGGTGAGGACCCTCAGCCTCCCGCACCCTCGAGCCTCCCCGTTGGAGGGCCAGTGTCGGAGCCCCCCATCAAGAGGGCAGGAGAGGTTGGAGACGACAAGAAGAAGAAGAGGGCTGCTGCTGTCGTGAAGGTGGTCCAAAAGGCTCATCCGGGTGGATCGAGCGATAGCAACGGTGATGATATGGGGGTGGACCCCTTCGATAATCCAAAGATCATCCAGGATCTGATTGACAAGTTTGCCATGCCCGAAGAGGTGGACCGCCTAGCTGATCTCGATCAAATGCAGTTCGTCTGGAAATCCCTTAGAACATTCCTTAAGGTAGTCATCTTGCCACATTTTTCTTTCATCATATATATGTATTTACCATTATTACTTTTTATCTCACTATGACTTGTCCATGATAGTAGGGCCACCACATACTGGCCCACCTCAAGAGGATAAACTGCTAGGAGGCAGAAGTGTTGAAGGTCTAGGGGGATCTTCAATCCGAGATTGATGGCCTTCAAGGGAAGGTTGCCAAGGTCGAGTGCCTCATGGAAGAGAAGATGGCAGAAAATGAGAATCTCCAGGGGGTGCTTTGGAAGGTGGAGCTCATCTCAATCGGACTCAAAGCTGCATTGGCCTTGGATGAGGAGTAAAAGGAGGCTGAGATCAGAGTCGTCGAGCTAGAGGCACAAATATTGGAGTCCATTTTGGAGGTGGTAGCCCAAGCCATGGAGGAGTTCAAAGCCTTCTTCGAAATGAAGGACTTAAATATTGCATTCATCCAAGAGGCATTCATAAAGAGCTTCGAACTCTGTGAAGGTAGGGTGGCTCGAAGGTTTCCTGAGCTTAACCTCAGCTTCCTGGAAGAGGAGTCCGATGAAGAAATGGGGCCATCCGATGCCGCAACCAACTTCTCTCCCGCCGAAGTGGTCCTCGAATCCTCTGAGCCCACTACCGAGATGCCCAAATCCATGCAGGAGCCCGAGGTTGTTACCAAAGCACCGATCGAACCCACTTTCGAGCCCACGGCTATCCCTAGATTGTCGAGCTCCTCCATTGCTTTTCCTCCAGAGGTCGGAGGCTTTTTATTGTTATATTTTTTTCTTTTTTCTTTTATTTTGCTTTTTGTCTAAAATTTTTTAGTTAAATGAAAGCGAATTTACTTTTGTCTATGTCTTTCTTTATATTGATGTTGCACCATATGTTATTTAGAATCCCTTCAACAATCAAAGCCGTAACCCACCATCTCCAATCGATGTTGACCTCTTACCTCAGGGAGTTCTACTGAAACCTTTAATAAAAAATATAAAGAAGGAAGTTGACCATCTGAAGAGAAAGTTGAAGAGGATGGAGGATGACTGTCAAGCTTCTTGAAGGAATTCTTCGGAGGCGACCAAAGAGGTCACTCGCCTCCGAAACTTACACATGAAGGACTCTGCAAGCTTCAGCATCCGAAAGGATAGCTTTGAGAAGGATATTATCGAGCTCAAAAAAAATGCCAGCGATAAATCCTTGGCACTAACGGCGAAGATCAGCTCTCTTGAAGCTGATCTTAAGGCGGCAAAAGAGAAGATCCATCTATTGGAGGGGAGTTCACTATGGTCTACCGACAAGGCTCGGTATGATTGGGACTGATCCAAGAAGATCTCCGAGCTTCAGAAGCAGTTACGAGATGCTGAGGACTAGCACAACGGTTATAGAATAACCTGGGCATAGAAAATATCCAAGCTTGAATGCGAGCTCAAGGCCGGTAGAGATGAAGCGACCTATTTTTAGAGGTAATTGTATAGTAGTCGGGAAGCTAACACAAGTAACGAGTTGGAGGAGATCGCCTCCTTGAAGAGGACCATCGGCAAGCTCTTAAAGACGGTCAGGATGGAGAAGGTTGAGGTTCAATGGTTGAAGCTCTAGCTTACCTACGAACATCAGGCCGTAAACGATGCGGAGGCCAAGTCTGAAGTCTTGAAAAAGCAGTGGCAAGAGCTTGAAGCCAAATTCCAACATGCCAATAGGATGTACATAGATGGTCTATAAAAGAAGAAGGCGCTTAAGGAGGAGATCCTTAGGCTAAAGTAGGTCTTGATGATGGCTGGGGCTGACAACCCAAAGTTTGAGGAGTCTAGTCCATCTTAGGACTTCGATCTTTCTTCTTCTCCTTTCTTTTCATGTAATCGATCTTGCCAACCTTTATTTCACTTGTAGTGAACTTATATTTGCAATAAAATGGTATCTTTTTCATCATTTTCTTATACAAATTCAATGCCTATTAATGGTTTCACTTTCCTCATCTCATTTTTCCTCATTTAGTCTTCTAATGAGATGCTTGTTGTGGATGCTGAGCGGGTGTCCCTTCTGCGAACTAGGATGGGGTTTCTCCTTTCGTATTTGACGTAGCCAAAGTGGAATGCGTATAAGGGTCGTTGGTAGGGCTTTTCTCTTCTTCTCATTTTAGATTAATGAGATCTTGGCCTTCCTCGTGTTAGGATGATGTTCTCTTCTATTCCTTGCATGATCATAAAGGTATGTTAGGGCCGTTGATGGGGTCTCTCCCCTCATCCCATCTCAACTAAATGAGGCTTTCGGCATCGTTCGCATTAAGACGAGATTCTTCTCTTGATCCAAACATGAACATAGGGGTATATTAGAGCCTTTGGAAGGGCCTCTCCCCTCATCTCATCTTAGATTAACGAGGCCTTCGACTTTGCTCATAATAGGATGAGGTTTGTCTCTTATTCCTAACGTGGCCGTAAGGATGCATTAGAGCCACTGGAAGGGCCTCTTTCCTCATCTCATCTTAGATTAATAAGGCCATCGATTTTGCTCATATTAGGATGGGGTTCTCCTCCTATTCCTAACATGACCGTAGGGGTGCATTAGGATTGCTAGAAGGACCTCTCCCCTTATCTTATCTTAGATTAACGAGGTCTTTGACTTTGCTCATGTTAGGATGAGATTCTCCTCCTATTCCTAACATGATCATAGGGATGCATTAGGGCCACTGGAAGGGTCTCTTCCCTCATCTCATCTTAGATTAACGAGGCCTTTAGTTTTGCTCACATTAGGATGAGGTTCTCCTTCTGTTCATAACATGGCCATAGAGGCACATTAGGATTGCTGGAAGGGTCTCTTTTCTCATCTCATCTTAGATTAACAAAGTCTTCGGCTTTGCTCATGTTAGGATGAGGTTCTCCTCCTATTCCTAACATGGCCATAGGGGCACATTAGGGCTACTGGAAAGGCCTCTCCCCTCATCTCGTCTTAAATTAACAAGGCCTTTGGCTTTGCTCACGTTAGGACGAGATTCTCCTACTATTCCTAATATGGCCATCTTCATCATATGGTTAAATTCGAAAAGTCATTTTCTACCATTATAGATTTATAACAAGGATTGGGATATTAAAGTAGAAAGATTTTATTGTGACCAAATCATCAATAATACATCCATAGATATTTCGAGTTGCACGATCGGGGTAGATCGGCTCCTCCGAGGTTTCTCAGGTACTACGTCCCGAGCCAGACGACTTTCTTGACTTCGTAGGGTACTTCCCAATTTGGGATGAGCTTTTCTTGGTTCTGGAGATAAGAAATAGCTGCTCGTTGGAGTACCAAGTCTCCCACTTTGAATATCTTGTCCTTGACTCTGGAGTTGTAATATCAAGCCATCCTTCATTTGTAAGCAGCCATCCAAACTTGGGCTTCTTCTCATTTTCTCTCCTAGCAGGTTGAGATTAGCTCTGAGGTCCTACGAATTGCACTACTCATTGAATACCATGACTCATGCTGATGGGAGCTTGAGTTCAATTGGGATGACTGCTTCTATTCCAAAGGCTAGGGCGAAGGAGGTCTCTCCGGTTGGCAATCTTTGGATAGTTCGGTATGTCCAGAGCATATGATATAGTTCATCTACTCAGGTCCCCCTTGCTCTCTCGAGTCTTGCTTTAATGCTCTAGAGCAAGGTTCTGTTGGTTACTTTGGCCTCGCCATTTGTCTGTGGATGGGCAACTGATGTAAAATGGTGGAAGATATTTAAATCTCCACAAAACTAGACAAACTTTGCTCTAGCAAACTATCGCCCATTATTCGTTATGAGGGTTTGAGGCAAGCCAAATCTATAAACAATCGACTTTCAGATGAAGTCTTGCACCTTTGCTTTAGTGATTTTCGCCAGAGGCTCAGCCTCAACCCATTTTATAAAATAGTCGATTGATACCAAGAGAAAGTTTTGCCGTCCAGATGTCAGGGAAAAAGATTCGAGTACATCCATGCTCTATTGTGCAAATGGCCATGGGGCGCTCAGGAGTGCAAGCTCGAAGGCTGATTGTCTTTGGATGTTTGCATTTTTTTGATAGCGATCATATTTTCTAACATATTATATAGAGTCATGGTACAACATCGGCCAATAGTAACCCTATCGAAGTAGTCTATGCGATAAGGATCTGACCCCTACAAGACTTCTGTAGATCCTTCATGTACCTCCCATAATGCAAAGTCAACTTCAAAAGATCGGAGACATCTTAAGAGCGGTAAGAAATATGACCTTTTATACAGCTTGCCTTCATACAGAATATATCGGAAGACTTGATTTTTGAGCTTTCGAGCTTTCTTTGGATCATAGGAGAGGGTCCCATCTTTAAGATAAGCAATCAATGGATCGATCTAGTAGGGCTCATGGTCGATCTGCATTGCAAACTATGGTTCTTCCATACTCAGGTATTTCAGCACTTCAAAGTATACTTCTTTGGAAAGCTCGTTGGGGGCAAGCGTGGCCAGCTTGGATAGGAGGTCGGCCCTAGTATTCTCTGCCCTTAAAATTTGCTGAATGTCGAAGCTATTGAAAGCTGAGGCTAGGCTTTTTACTTTCTTAAGATATTTTATCATACTTTTCTTTCGAGCTTCATAACTGCCATTGACTTGTCCCACTACTAACTGTGAGTCGCTATGAGCTTAAAGTCGGTCTAGCTCGAGTTCTTTTGTTATCTTCAATACTGCTATCAAAGCTTCATATTCTATCCCATTGTTTGTTGTTGAAAACTCAAAGCATAGCACATACTCGACAATGATCCCTTCGAGATTGGCCAGGATCAGTCCGGCACCTATGTCGAAAGTATTGAAAGAGACATCCACATACAAGGCTTAGAAGCCCTCAAGAAGGTTCACTCTTTCTTCAAGGAAGCTCGACTACAACCATGGAATGCTGGCCTCATTCTGCTCAGGTTTGGCCTCATCTTGGCTCGTGCATTCAACTATGAAATCGATCAGTATGTGAGCTTTGATTGATGGTCGAGGTTGGTAATTGATGTCAAACTCTATCAGCTCAATAGCCCATTTGGCTACTCTTCCAGACACGTCTGTTCGATGAAGAACTATTTTGATTGGTTGGTCGGTGAGGAGTATTATGGTATGCCCCTGAAAGTAGGGTCAAAGTCTCCTAGCTATAATCAAAAGAGTGTAAGTCAATTTTTCTAATTTAGTATACCTGATCTTCGTATATCTCAAGACTCAGCTCATATAATTGATCGACCATTGCACTTTTATCTCTTTCTTAACCAGGATCACTGCTAGGGCTGTAGGAGAGATCACTAGGTACAAAAATAATTCTTTTTCAGGCTTAGGCTTTGCTAATAATGGGGGCAAACCGAGGTAGCTCTTGAGTTCTTCAAATGCCTATTGGTACTCTACCGTCTAGCAAAAGTTCTTCAATTGCTTGAGGATCTGGAAGAAGGGCATACATCACTCAACCAACTTCGAGACAAAGCAATTTAAGGATGCTACCTTCTTGGTCAGGTGCTAAACTTCTTTTATTGATTTTGGGATGGTCATCTCTAGGATGGCTTGGATCTTCTTCGAATTAGTCTCGATCTCCCATCTTGAGACCATGAACCCCAAAAATTTTTTTAAGGTCACTCCAAAGGTGCATTTAGTTGGGTTTAGCTTCATCTTGTATCTTCAAAGGGCATTGAAGGTCTCTTCAAGATTGGCAATATAATTGGCCGAGGTCTGGCTCTTGACAAGCATATCATCCACATAGACTTTCATGTTGCAGTCGATTTGTTCTTTGAAGATCTTATTGACCAAGAGTTGGTAGGTTGCGCTTGCATTTTTAAGTCCGAAAAGCATGATCCTATAATGATAAAGATCATGTTCGATAATAAAAGTAGTTTTTTTCTTATCCTCTGGTGCCATCCAAATTTGATTGTAGCCAGAGAAGGCATCCATAAAGGTGAGAAGCTCATAGTCCGAGGTTGCATCCACTAGTTGATCAATTCTGGATAGAAGATAGCTATCCTTTGGGCAGGTCTTGCTTAGCTTCTTGAAGTTGATACACATTCTCTATTTACCATTGGCCTTCTTGACCAGGACCATATTAGAAATCCAACTTGGATAGTGGACTTTCCGAATGAATCTGGCTTTGAAAAGTTTATCCACTTCTTTTGCTATCGTCTTTTGCCTTTCTGGTGCATGGCCCTAAATTTTTTCTTTAATTGGTCTATACTTAGGATCAACAGCTAGCCGATGTTCCATGACCTTGGCATCAATTTTTGACATATCCGTAAGAACCCAAGTGAAGATGTCGGTATTCTTCCATAGAAAGGTGATGAGCTACTTCCAAACTTCCTCCCCCAAGCTAGAGCTAACTTGCACTGTGTGTTCTATATTCCCATCGTTTAGTGGGATGGCCATGAGATCCTCCATGGGTTCACCCCGCTCCTCAGTAAGGTCGTCATGGACATCTAGTCCATCAACCGGGCAAGGGTCGGGATGGCCACCCTATTGTAAGGTGATGGAGTAACAGTGCCTTACCGAGGCCTGATCTTTCTAATTTTATAGTTTGTCGAAAACTTTACTTTCAAATAGTAGGTCGACAGCATAGCCCTGAGTATATTTAGACCAAATCGATCGAGAATTGCATTATAGGTAGACGAAGCTTTTACCACCA